>JAODAL010037703.1:0-40092 GCA_025379985.1 Phyllomedusa bahiana
GAAAAATGTGAAGGAAGCCGGGTTTAAAAAAGGGAAAAATCCCCGGGGGGTTTTGGCAAAAAGCCTTGCAATGCCCCCCCTTTCTTTAAACCCCAGCTTCCCCGGAAAAGCAAAAGCAGGAACCCACCAATTTACCTGTGATGATGAAAAGAAAGAAAGAAAGAAAAGACATTGCGGACCATCCTGGGCCTTTTTTCCCCAGAATTTTGGGTTGCAGCCTTTTCCCTATGACGAAAGGGGGAAAACGATGGGGGAAATTTCCCAAAACGGGTTTCCCCCCCCCCCCAAAAAGGGGAAAAGGGGGGTCGCAGGGAAAGGCCGCTTTTATGATTTTCCCCCACCAGGTCACGCAAACCCCCTCCCCCGCTTATCGGGGCCCCTCCAAAAAGGCCCCGGGAAAACCCCCCAAGGGGCCTTTTGGGCCTTTCCCTTTTGAGCAAACCCCCTTGGTTTTTCCCCCCAAGCGATGTCATTTTGGGCCCCCTTTGCCGGGAAACCGGGATAAGTTGGGGGGCAAAAAACCTTAAGTTTGGTTTAAACCACCAAACCAACTGGGTTTTTAATTCACAAAAGGCGGGGTTTCATGGGGGGTTTTGGGAAAAATTTTGGGGGGGGAACAAATTTTGGGGGCCCAAAAAAGGGGGGCCAAAACCGACTCCGGGCCCCCAACCAATGTCACAAGCCCTTTGCCCCCGGGCCCCCTCCCCCCCCCCACCACCAAGGGGGTTCCTCACGCCCATTTTCCCCTCGGGGGTCATGAATCAGGGGGGATTTTAGGGGCCCCCGCTTCCCGGGGGCCACCGGGCTCCCGAGGGGAACCAAACCAAACAAACCAAAACCCAAAACCCATCCCAAACCCCTTTTCCTTCCCCCAATTTTTGGGCGACCTGCACGCCGTACAGCGGCCAATCTAGCACCCCCGCCTTTCTGTCTTCCAGGGTTTGGGGGCAGAAGAAACACTTTA
Organism: Phyllomedusa bahiana; assembly: GCA_025379985.1. Classification (NCBI taxonomy): domain Eukaryota; kingdom Metazoa; phylum Chordata; class Amphibia; order Anura; family Hylidae; genus Phyllomedusa; species Phyllomedusa bahiana. The sequence goes on from JAODAL010037703.1 coordinate 965, forward strand.
ACCCCAAAACCCTCCCCCCAAAAAAAAAGCCTGAAGTCGGGGATTGCCAAAGGGTTTTGGCCCCTTGGGAAAAAATTTCCCCCTTTCCCCTCTGGTGGACACAGTGGGTTCCGCCAAAGGGCAAAGGGCCCCCGCCTTTCCCCCCCCAAAACCAAAAATGCCGACAGGCATTTCCCTTTGGGCCCAAAAAAACCTACCCCGGGGCCCCCGGGCCCACTTTTCCCAAACTTTAAAATTTCCCAAACGCGTTGTCCCCAACTGTGTCCCCCGGGAAAAGTCCAAACCCCACCACCGCAAAGGGGCTAGTAAAACAGGCCAAGGCCGCTATAAACTCTTACAGCTCACTGGGGGAAAACGGGGGGAGTCCTTTGGGGGGGGGCGGGGGTCTCAAAAGGGTCGGGGGCACCTCTCAAAACCGCAATTGGGGGTGGGCAGGGGTTTTTTCCCCCAAGGTCCTCTGTGGCATCCTACGTGCCGCAGAGACAACGCAGCCCGTGTTGAAATTAATCTCCTTGGAGAACCGTCCACACACATGACCATGAGCTTGTGGACGATGCTTCCTAAGCAACGAAGACCGAGCGCTGGCTGGGGTGAACAAGAACCCTTTGTGCCAGGCAAGGTGGTGTGCTGAAAACGGGCAAATCGTGGCTCTGCCGCCCTTAAGATCGTAGGCTGGAGCACATCCCTTCCTGGCACGTCCAATGAACCTTTTCGTCCTGAAATTCTATAGACTACCACGGGTCTTGAAACTGCCTGCTGAGGAAGGCTCGAGGTCTGGAGTTCGCACTTCCGCCGTTCCGCACCCTGCTTCTCCCGCCCTGGCTGCGTTTGCAGCGTCAGCTCGGCCTTCCCCGTCAACCGACTCATTTGTTGACTTGGCAAACACGCTGGTATTCACCCTCCACATGCCTCCAGGCGATTTTGGCCAGCAGCGCAATGCCATTTACGCAGTAGCTAAGGTGACAACATGGCCTGACAAGCAGCGGTACGAACCTCGGGGTGTTTGAACCACCGAGAGTGTGTAGGCAGGTGAAAAGAGCTCTGCACCATCCTTGCCAGTTTTTTGAAGATGCCACCAAAATGGTCAGTGCGGAACAATGCCCTTGTCAGGCATGAGCATTGTGTGTGAATACTTAGTTTCGTGGGAAAACGATCCTTGGACAATCTGAAACAACAGTCCCTCCAGCGACGGAGGAGGAGAACGGACACAGAATGGCGGAGCACGACCTTTCTCTCCGTCAAATCCACAAGGCCCGACAGTTTCACAATTTCCATCGGGTCTTTCATTAGCAGTGGTTCGGGGTCCAGAGCGATTGCAAGGTGGGCCCATCCCCTCTCATTGTGGCATCATCCTCAGGCAAGTCCAGGCTGTGTTTGAAGCTTGCCGGAGGCAGCGTAGGATGAGGAGGATGAGGTATTCCTAGACACCTATGTTAACGACGTCCCTGCTTGTGAAAGAGGTTTGGACCGGCCCCGAATTTGAGGCGGAGAGGAAGATGATAGAAGATCAAGTTTGCTAGTGCCCCTCGACCCATAGGCTTTGGGAAATCAAGGCTCCATCTCTCACAAGAGTGCTTTGGATGCTCCATTTCCCATCCAACATGATCCTCCGCATTAAGGGCCATCAAAATGAACAACAATTACTTGGGCCACCCTCCTAGATCCCCTGTACAAAGACAAAACTCAGCAATTTTCCCTTCCACCCACCCAAATAGAGAGTAAAATGCAGGAAATGGAGACCTTGGCTGATTGATCAACTGGAGACATACCTGTTTGGTCTGCTTCATCACAAACAATTTTCCCCAAAGAGGCCAGATCGACAATACGGTGGAACAAACATCGACGACATGACAGCCAGTAGAGTCCATGTGAGCGAAGCGGCAGTATCTAGGACGCAATGTGGCAGAAGCCTAATGGGGACCCTATGCTCTTATCTTTGTGTTACCCACCTCACCACGCATGCAAGCAGGGCACACATTCCATCCACACAGAGAATCATCTTAAAATTCATGGAGCATGGATATCTGCCGTCTCAACACCGATGTTTTTGCATGTGTTTCCGTACCCAATAGCGAACTTCTGTGGTTTCCAAAATGATGAATGGCCCGAGCTTGGCTTCGTCAAGCCATAGAGTGTTGTCCCTGCCCAGCAGCCAGCGTCGATATCTGAGGCGGACCTGTCATCACAGCTGGAGGGTCCCATTACAGAACAAACGCTCCGGCTTTCCAAAGATAATTGTTGGAATCGTTTTTGACTTTTCATCAAGATGAATCATGGCATGGATTTCACTGATGATAGTTTGTGGCCCCAATTGCCCGAGGTCACCGATTATTTGCCAGTCTAACCTTCACGATTTCCTTTTTTCAAAACAGAAATGGTCCTCTTGAAAACTTTTTTTTTTAAAATGATCATTTTTTCGTTACTGCAATTTTTTATCGCTTTTCCAACATTCATTTTTTGCTGGTTTTGCTGTGAGAGAAACTGTAAAAGACAGCAAGGTTTCAAGACAACACCGTATCCTTTTACTCACTTTATCTTTAAGGATAGTTTTCGCATTGTCAATGGGTTTATTGAGGTCCATGTTGCTGTGATATGACAGCAATAAACTATGCCTTTGGAACAGAAAGGTGCCTTCCTAAGGTGGCATTTCTTTCTCACAATTTTTAACAGTGGCTTGAGAAGTCATTTTTAATAATTTTTTTGGGGTCATGTTGCTGTGAGAATAACACAATAATCATGGTTCCCTAGTAATCAGAAAATTGGCTTCTAAGGTGGCATTTCTTTTCTCACAATTTTTTTAACAGTGGCTGAGTAGTCCATTTTTTATAAATTTTTGGGTCCAGCTGCTTTGAAATGCAGCAATACTATCAGGTCCTATTGTATACAAAAATGTTTTTTCTAACGACATTTTGTTCTTCACAATTGACCAAAGTGCTCAAGGGTCCAATGCTTTGAATTTTTGGGTGCATTTTGGCCTGTGACATGCAGCTATACTACAGGTCCTATTCTAAAAAAGATGTTGTTCTAACAGACATTTTGTTTCCTTCCACAATTTGACCAAAGTGGCGCCCCAAGGGTCATGCTTTTGAATTTTGTGGGGGCATTTTTAGCTGTGACATGCAGCTATACCCTACAGGTCCTATTATAAAAAATGTTTGTTTCTAACAAACTTTGTTCTTCACAATTTGTCAAGAGTGGTCTCAAGGGTGATGGTGCTGTCAGAAACAGGAAATAGGTAGGACACTGTTAATGGACACATATTGCAAAATGACTTGTTTTTTGGCAAGATCTTTAAACATAGCTGATCAATCCCCTTGTATTGAGACAACACTTTTTAATAAACAATGAAAAAAAGAGAAACAAAGACATGGTGGGAATTCCATCCTAATTTTTAATAAATGTTTGTTTTCTAGAATTAAAGTACTAAAAAACTTGCATGTACAAAAGTAGCTGTTAAAAAAATTCCTCTGAATTGTACAAGGTGAGGTACAGGAAAACTTGACCAGAAGTAGTTAATTCATAGGACAGTGGAGTATTGAGCACGGGAACAGAGAAACAAAAGTACAGAAGGACCATTTCCTCCAGCACGTTGAGTAAAATGAGAAAAAGAATGCCAAATAAAAGGCACTGGGTGTAACAGGACGTTAACCACCAGTTAATTTCCAAGTGATGCTCAATTTTGGTCCACACTCCATACCGAGGGGCAAGCACTATCCCCCCGCCCCAGGTATTTGACCTGTGTATCAAGGAAATCAGAGGAAATGCTGGAGTTCTCACACTTTCCTCTTCTGCACCTTCTGCTTCAGCACACAGTTTTCGTTTGCTAAGCTCATCAGGCAATTTTAACCTGCGGTGTTAATAGATGACTGGACGCAGCCTGGGCTTTCCCGCAACCCACTGTAAACTCCGGCCCCCCTGGGTCATGCTGTGGCCCAGGACAGTTATAGTCAATATTCCAGTTCAACTAAAATGGTGGTTTGAAAGACTCCCCATTTTCGCACTTTTGTAAATGTGGGGGTCATCAGGTTTGGGGCTCATGCTGTGGCCCAGGAAAGGTATAGTCAATGTCCGGGTTCATTTAAAAATGGTGGTTAAAAGGGACCCCTTTTTCGGGCATTTTTTTTAAAATGTGGGGTCATGCGGGTTTTGGTGCTCATGCTGTGGCCCAGGACGGGAAAATAGTCAATGTCCAGTGAAAAACAAAAAATTTGGTTTGGTTGAAAAAACCCCTTTTTCGGCCCCTTTTTAAATTTGGGGGTCATGCGGGTTTGGGGCTATGCTGTGGCCCCGGGACAGGTTTTGTCAAATGTCCAGTGAAACTAAAATGGGGGTTTAAAGACCCCTTTTTTCCGGCATTTTTTAAAAAGGGTGGGGGTCATGCGGGTTTTGGGGGCAAATGTGTGGCCCGGGGACAGGTTAGTAAATTGTCCAGTTTAAACAAAAATGGTGGTTGAAAGACCCCCTTTTTCCCCCCTTTTTTTAAATGTGGGGGTCATGCGGGTTTTTGGGGCTCATGCTTTGGCCCAGGCCCAGGTATGTAAAATGTCCAGGGGAAATTTAAATGGGGGTTTGAAAGACCCCTTTTTCCGGACTTTTTAAATGTGGGGGTCATGGGGGGTTTTGGGGCTCTGCTTTTTGGCCCGGGGACAGGTATAGTCAATGTCCAGTAAAAAACCCTAAAATGGGGTTGAAAGACCCCTTTTTTCCGGGCACTTTTTAAATGTGGGGTCTTTTGGGGGTTTGGGGCTCATCCCTTTTGGCCCCCGGGGACGGGTTTATAGTCAAAAGTCCGGGTAAAAATAAAATGGTGGTTGAAGACCCCTTTTTCCGGAAACTTTTTTAAATGGGGGGGGTCATGCATTTTTGGGGCTAATCCCTGGGGCCCCAGGACGGTATAGTCAATGTCCATTTAAACCCAAAAAATGGGGGTTTTGAAAAAACCCCTTTTTTCCCAGGCATTTTTAAAATGTGGGGGTCATGAAGGTTTGGGGCTCATGTTTTGCGTTCCAGAAAAAGGGATATTAAATTTGTCCAGTTAAAAGAAAACATGAGGGTTTTTCAAATATACTGCCTTCGGGCACTTTTTAATTTGTGGGGGGATGCAGGTTTAAGGGTCGGGCTGTGGTACAAGACAGGGAAAAGTAAAATGTTTTGTGCCTTTTTTTCGGTGACTTTTAAAAAACCCAAAAGTGTGTTCCCTCAAAGATGTACCCACGTACCCTTTTGGACTGTTGGGATGTTAATTTCAGTTCTCCACCCTTTGTTTTTGGGTTTGAAATTTTAATGAAGGTGTTGTTGCTCCCCCATGGGATTTTTAAGGGGCCCATCGGGGGCAAAAATCGATGCTCACTATAAAAAAAACCTTACCCGTTTAGGGGGCCGACTTTTGACTATCGATCAAATCTCGATACCCAAAAGCAATTGCTCAACATATTTATTAATACTAATTTTTTTTTCCGGGGGCAGAGGGAATTTCCCACCCAAGACAATGCGACATTCCCACAGTTGAAATGTTTGACACTTTTTGGGAAGAGTTTGCCAAAGACTTCAAATCCCTGGTTCCCAAATTGGGTTCAGATTGAATCCAATTGGCTTCTTTTTGGGCCATCCCACCCCTGAGTTTAATCTATGGATCCTCCCTCACACACTCTCCAGCAGCTGTTGGTTGGATTCAGCATGGCTCAAGATACCGGTGAAAATTTGGGATTGGGGATCGGGCTTTTTGATTCCCCTTTCCAAAAAAACATTGGTTTGGGGTTATCCTTATCCCCACTTTGAAACCCAGTGGGGGCATTTATTGCTTGGGGGCATTGCCTTTTGGGGAAGACCCATTTTTCCCCCAAGTTTTAATTTTTCCTGGCGGGATTGCCCTTGAGATGTTTGCTTTAGTATTCCCAATTTTAGCCATATAATCTTCTTTGCCATGATGCCATCAAATTTTGTAAAATCACCAGTCCCCCCTGCAGAAAAAAGAACCACAACTGATGCTGCTGCCCCCATGTTTTATATTTGGGGTTGGTGGGTTTTGGGGCTTCCGCGCCCCCCCTTTTTTCCCTCCAAACATAAGGGAGGGTAAATTATGGCAAAACTGTTCTTTTTAGTTTTTCAGCCCAAAAAAAAGGGGTCTCCAAAAATGTAAGGTTTTTGGGTTTCTGGTGTGCTTTTGAAAACCCATTACTCTGGTTTTTATATTTTTTTTTTGGAGAAATGGCTTCTTCCTGGCAGAGTGGTCTTTCACCCGATAATTGATACAGTACTGTTTAAATGGGGAAAATTTTGACACAATCTTAACGAGTTTCCCCCCTACATTTTACAAGGTCTTTTCCCTTTTTGTTCTTGGTTTTGATATGCCCCTTGTTGGGCCAAACCCAACTTTAATCTTTTGACACAAAAAACCCTTTCCTTTCTGAGTGGTATGATGGCTGGACACCCCCAATCTTGGTTTTTTTACCTGGTTAATTGTTTGTCCCATTTGAAACATGACACCTTCAGGTATCGGGAAAATTGCCCCCAAAGGGGGATAAACCCGGGAATTGGGGAAAAGTCCACAATTCTTTTAAATGATATCTTGGCTGGTTTTTTTTAAAATTTCCCTCATGATTTTAAACACACAGAAGCGGTGTGTTTTGTTGTGCATTAAAAAAATTTCCCACAGGTTTTGTCTCTAACTCAGATGTTCCCAAACCCCCCCAAAAAAAAAAAAAAAAATTTTAAAAAAGTTTCCCAAAAAGACTGACGTATAAAATGGGTTTGTCCCAAATTTTTTTAAAAGGCATAGTAATCCTAGTGTATGTAAACTTATGACTTGGCAGAAAGTAATAAAACTGCCTTAAAAATTATTTGTCTCTCATTTTTCTGGCATTTGGCAAATTTAAAGAATTTTGGTAATCCTAATTGACCTAAAACCGGTAAGGTTTATTCTGATTTCATTTCAGATAGAGAAAAAAACATGCACATTTTTCCTTCTTATTTTGTGTATTTAAATTTTGGGTTTTCCCAACTTTAAACCCCAAACCTTTTTCCTGTCTCCTCCCTAAAACAATGAAAATTTTAATATACTTACAACACTCTGCCATTTGAGTTAGTAGACATGTTCAAGTTTCTGCTGCCAAGCAATCTCCGAAACTACTTTTGCAGCAGTGATTAATAAATTAAAGTAAGTGATACTTTTAAAATTTAAAAAGTGGGTTTAGTTTATTGACCGCTTAAGGGTTTTATGGGGTATACAGGGGCCAAAAAAAAATAAACCCTAAGGCAATAAAAATTACAATAGTGATTTTCATGCTGGCAGCCTGCAAGATGGCTGCATCAAAGCAGCAGTGCTAATAAGATATTTATTTTGTTAAAGGATCTCTTAACAAAAATGATACAGTTGACAAGGGGTTTTAGACATTGTTTGAAAGGGAAAATAAATTTTTGAAAAACCCATAAAGAAAGAAATTTTATTTTTTTGGGTGTGTTTTTAGGGTTAAAACCCAAAAAATTTGAGGGTGCTATTTTTTATCCTTAATCACTCACACATGTACACACAATGACTCTTACAAAAGTGGTGTCAAACTCGTTGTCATCAAGGGTTACATCAGTATTAAGGTTTCCCTCAAAGTGCCGCTGGAGTGCCTTGGAGGGGGGGTATTTAGGGCCCTGTTTTATGTCCCTCAAAGGCATAAGTTTCCCCAGCACAAAAAAAAGGGAATATTAAGCCCCATTTAAAAAAACATAAAAAACAATGTAGCAACACCGGTGGCCTAACAAAGGAAACCTGATAAAATAAAATTAATTTTTTATGGGCATACAGCCCGGTTAAATAGATTTACCACACTCCATTGGCATCCTAAAAAACTAACTGTGCATGCGTGGGTGACAGGGGTTTTCCCAACTGGGTAATAAAAGTGATCAGTCCCGGCTTTCCCCCCCCGGGGGGTAGGCTGTGTTTGCGCACTAGTTCAAAACAGGGTCTAGAACTATGGGAATTCCCCCCTTCCCCCGGCCCTTTCTTAGGTCATACTGTGCAAGTGCGAGATATCATGCATATACAGTGGGTATGAAAAGTATTCAGCCCCCTTTAAATTTTTCACTCTTTGTTTCAGCCATTGCAGCCATTTGGGTTTAAGTAAAAAAGTTAAATTTTTTTTTGTCTTTGGAATTTTCCCCTCTCCCCCCCGGGTCTTGAAAGAAAAAAAAAAACCAAAAATGTAGATTTTTTGTGCAAATGTTTTTTAAACAAGAAAAATGAAATACCCACATGGTCTTAAGTATTCGGGACTAGAGATGGGGGGAATTTCTCAAAAATTCGATTCGGTCCTTCGCCGAATTTTCCCAACAAAAAAAAATTCGGTCCGAATTTCTTCGGCCCCAAAATCACTTTAAAAAAAGCAGCAAATTTCCAGGCGGGCACAGGGGCCTGCGGGGTTTGTTTTTAGAAGGTGGGTTGTGCCATGCTTAAATTTTGCAGAGGGAGTTTGGTTTGGTTTTTATACTTTTTTGGGGTTTTTAGTATGACACGCGATGACTCCCGCCGCTCTTAAAATTTTTTCACTATAAAATTCCCTGGGAAAATTAAGAGGGAAAAAACTGCCCAAAAAAAACTCAAGCGGGAATGTAGCCTGAAAAAGTCATCCCAGAAAAAGTGGAAAAAAAAAAAGCTGGGAAAAGTTTTCGGGAGGGCAACATTAGTAAACAGAGTGTGGAGGTGACGGCGGCAGCCACGCAGCATGAGGTCAGGCAGTGGCACAATGCATTTTTGGAGGGGGCAAAAAAAAGGGAACCCACAAAAGTGGCACAATGATGGAGCAGAAGGTACGGGGGGGCCAGAGTATGAGGTCGGGCAGTGGCCAATGACTTTTGGAGGGGGAAAAAAACAGTATTGGCCACAGGGGGAAAGTGACACAATGTTTACAGTGGGGAAGGTCACGAAAAGCAGCAGTTTGAGTGGGGCAGGGGGCACAATGACATTCTGGAGGGGGAAAAAAAAACAGAAAAAAAAATTTAGGCCACAGAGGGGAAAAATTATCCGGGTGTGGAGGTCACGCCCGCAGCAGCATGAGATTAGGAAAGTGGCCCAAAATTAAAATTCTGGAGGCGGGAAAACCCAGTATTGGGCCCCACAGAGTGGCCCCAATCACACAGTTTGGGGGGTTTACGGGGGGCAGCAGTATGAGATCAGGGCGTGGCAAAAATGACATTCTGGGGGGGCTAAACAGTATTAGGCCCCCAGATTTGGCACAATCACACATTTGGGGAAAGGTCCCGCGGCAGCAGTATGAGATCAGAAAGTGGAAAAATTTTGCTTTCTGGAGGGGAAAAAAACGTACTGGGCCCCCAGAGGGGCCCCCAATCAACGGGTGTGGAGGTCCACCGGCGGCAGAGTATGAGATCAGGCAGTGGCAAAAATGACATTCTGGAGGCCCCCCAAAACAGTATTAGGAAACAGAGTGGCCCAATACGGGGGTGTGGAGTCACGACAGCAGCAGCTTTGAGACCCAGGCAGTGGCAAAAATGCATTCTGGAGGTGGAAAAACAAAGGGGGGAAGCCAAAGAATGGCAAAATTTGACTGAGAGTGGGAGGTAGGGCCCGGCGCAGAATAAAGGGTCAGGGTGGCAAAAATGAACAGTGTGGAGGGACGGCAGGGGAAACAGCAGCAGCATGAGGCCCAGAGAGTGGCAAAAAGGGATTTCTGGAGGGGGGCCCAAAAAACGGGGAGGAAGCCGCGGGAGTGGCGCAAAAATGAGGGGGAAAAGGTCACGGGGGCAGCAGCATGAGGTCAGGCATGGAAAATTGACAAGTGTGGGGGACATGGCAGCGGGCCACAACAGCGGGCTTTGAGGCCCAGACAGGGGACAAGGGACACATTTTGTGGATGTCACGGGAAAAAGAAAAACAAGCAGCAGCATGAGGTCATAGAGTGGCACTTTGCCCGAGTTTTTGGGGTGGGGGGGGGGGGAAAAATCCCGTCCCTGGTAAAAGATGGGGGTAGGCAGATGGAGAAACTGGCAGCAGATGTGTGGTTAGCGGGGTGGCGGCATCAAAATTTGTGGCTAAAGGCAGGTTTATTTTGAACCCGACTGAGGGCCAAAGGGCATTGGGGGGTGTGGGAAAATCCGGGCCCCGACCCAAACGCCTGTTTCATCTTGAAAAAGGGTTTCAGTGGGTTCCACTTTTTCCCCGGTGGACAAGGGGGTTTCCTTGGGGTTTAAACGTTGGCCCCCCCCGGCCCCTGAACCCCCCGCTTGTTGCCACATTTACTGGCACCCCAGTAGTCCAGCGGATCTTCAAACTGAGGGTGGCAGAGTGCTGCCCAAAGTAGGCCCCAAAACCCTGTTGGTTCAGGGAAATGCTCCAGGCCCCTGTGCTGCTGCTGGCGACTGCCCCCTCCTCACTAGGGGGTGAAGGAAGCTGTATCATTTGACTCCAGACTTGGTTACTACTGATGGAGCGGGTACTGCTCCAAACCCCCCCCTTCCCCGGGCACCCCGCGGCAGTAGTACGGGGAGCGCTGGGGAAAAAAAACCCCCCGGTTTCAAAACCTGTCGAGGAGGGACGTTTGCCGACTTAGGAAACGGCCAACGGGAATTACGGAGGTTTCCCCCCTAAAGTTTTTGAGTTTGTCTTCCCCTCAATTAGGGGAAAAGGTTTCCCATTTTGGACCGGGTTTTTGGGGCGGGGGGTTTCCAATGGGGGGGAGAGCCAGAAGTCATCCTTTTTCCCGGATGTGATATTCGGCTGTCACTAGCCGGGAAAATAAGCAGGGCTGCGGGGCTCTGCACAATTTGACTCGGGGGGCTCCCTCCCTTTCCTTTTCCCACGGGATACTGCATGGTGTTGGGGGTTTTATGCCTCGTTTTCCCCTTCCCCTCATTCCACCTCCTCCAGCTTTTTCCTGCTCCTCCCTTTTGGCACCTGGGTAGAAAACCCACTCATTTCACCAGAAAATTTGTTCTGCTCCAATGCCCCCCCCTCCTCCCCCTCTCCTTTTTCAGTCCCCCCGGGAAATAATTTTTGGTCCACAAAAAGTGTGCCACGTCTCCAGCCCCCTTGCCCAACAGTTTTTTCAGCTCTTTTCCGGGGACAGGGAAGCAGTGGAATGAAGTTATTCATCCCGGGGTTCCTGGCGCTGCCCAAAAAAAGTGGGCCCCCCTCGAATGGCCCCCCCAACCCAAACGGCAGGTGTACGCATGAGCTGCCACGGGGCTAACATAAAAGTTAAAACAGGGGAGAAATTCTGTCTCCCTGGATCATCAAAAAATTTTAAATGGCCTTTCTCGGGTTCATACAGTGGGTTTTAAAAAATGTTCGGGCCCTTTAAATTTCCCAAGCGGGGGGAAAACCTCGCATATCAGGTGTGTTGGGGGAGGCCGTTTGCTGCTGAAATGAGGGGGGTTTTCCTGGTTTTTTGTGGGAAAATGGATAAAGTGCTTGACCATTTTCTGGCCATTTTCAAAATTTTCGGGGAAGATCGGTGGAAGATTTTCGGGGAACCCTTTTTCAAACCAGAAATTAAACAATTGCGCCATCCCGGGGAATGGACCTTTCCCCCCTCGGTGCAGCGCGGGACCCATTTTCCCTTTCCCATTGCCCGTCCCAAAAGGGTTTTCCAAAATTTGCAATTGGCGCGGAGAAAAGCCACACATCGCTTTCTTGCGGCATGACGCGGAGCAGTTCCTCCCCCGGGTGACTTCGTTTTGCCGAGGGGGAAAACCAGGTGAGAAAATGGTGACACCCCTGTCCCCACACATGTGGTATGATGGAGCAGTACTTGTGGGGGTTTCTGAGATGGTGGGATGGTGGAGGAGGAGGAGGGGGGAAAATTGGCGCAGGGTTTCAGCGTTTGACAACGTGGAGGGGAAAGCCGGGGGTCTTCCTTTTCAAAATTGTTGGGGTTTCCCGGGCAGGAAGCCCAAATTCCCCCCAGTGGGCCGTAAAGGACATTTTATGGCCCTTTACCGTAGTTACAGCCCCCAGACGTCCGCACTGGCCCCTGCACCCTTTGGGGAAAAAAAACCGATAAGTCAAGGACTGACCCCCCTTCTGTTCTAAAATATTTATGAAGTGTTGGTTCTCCTTTTTGGAAAAATTTTTACGGGGTTGGAACTCTCAAACTCGGTCGGGGACAAGCCATTAGTTTTCTGAAAAGGTGCTGGTCCACCCTTTGGGAAAGGGGGGGGACTGCAATACCAACAACTTTGGGCAGGGGGACGGGCAAACTGCTGCACCTTAGGGGTGGTTTTGGGCGAAAACTGTTGTTCTTTGCAATTTGCCTCGTGAACGACTGCTGGCCCAATGAGTAGCGAGGGAAACAGGAGCCCTCTGGACCGGCCCGATTTTTTTTCAAAAAAGAAAAAAGCTCCCTTCTTTCAGGAAAGGTTTTGGAGCCTTGGCCAAAGGGCCCCCCCCCCCCCCCCCCAATGGGGCATGCAAAACCAATGGGGCGCTGCTGTGCTGTTGTGCGGCGGCAGGTTTGGGCCACCACATCTGAGCCCCGTTTCCCAGGCCACCGGGATTGGGGCGCTGCATTTTTGGTTTACGGCCAAAGGGGCCCTGGTGCCAAACCCTTTTGCTCCTGGCCCACGCTTACTTTTTGCCCCCAAAAAATTCTACATATACCCAAAAATTCGGTCCTCCGGTTTTTTAGCAAAGAAATGCCCCACCGGCCCAGTATCGGTTTTCACCGCCCCAAAGCTCCGCATTGAGTGAACCTTTCCGCCGCTGCCTCGCTGAGCCCCCGTGCCGCTAAATTTCTTGGACCTGCGAAGCCCCGGAAATTTTTTTAAACCCGTGGGCCGCTTTGGGTCCCGACCCCCCCCCCTGCTGCTATCCCGGTGGAAATCACCCGGCACACAACCCCCCCTTTCTGGGGTGCGTGTGCCCGACCCCAAACTGACGCCCTTTCTTTCCCGAGATGATGAAGCCCCTTTCCTCCCCGGGGTCCAAAATGCCCGGGGCTAAAATCATCCCTCTATTTGTGTTTTAAACGTCATGCTGCCTTTAAACAAGGTCTTGGGATGCCGGGCTTTAACCCCTCACAAACATGACCCCCCATGCCACTTCCCAAAACTATTTCTTTGCCGCCTACTGAAGAAAACCGGGGGGTATTGGCCCCCAAATTTTTTCAAGCCCAAGGGAGCTGTGACTGCCCTCCCCAAATTTTTCATCCACGTATATAGTGGCCTGAGCCCAGACCCTAGTAGATTTTCTGGTGGGGAACCCCGGGTGGGACAGAGGCGGGGTGAGGAAGGTGAGGGGCGTGGGCCCGCTCCGGGACATGTAAAAATAAGGGTTTTGTCTAAGGTTCCCCCGACTCTTGGCTGGGGTTGTAAAATGTCATTGGGGGGGAGGAAAGGGGGATGACCTTAGTCAACCAAAAGAAGTTCCCTTGGGTTGTGAACAAAAACGGCCGGTAGATGAAAGCGGCAGTTTTTGGCCTTTACCCAGGCAACCCCGCTGCGAGGGCCCCTTTCTGTGCCCAAGGGCCTGGGGCCGTTCCAGGAATGTTTTTGCCCCTGCCCCCTCGCAGGTGCGAGCCTGCCACCCCCCCCCTGTCTGACATTTTGTTTGTTCTAAAAGTACGGCCCCTATTTTGATGATGATTTTCTGTTTATGATTTTAAAAAATACACCCTGTTTTTTACTCCAAAAAGAAACCCCCAGTAACAAGCTTGGGGAACCCTTGGATATAAATTTTCGCTCCAAAATGGTCAGGAAAAATTTAATTGTTTGTGCCGTTTAAAAAAACTGTGTGTTTTTCTAAAAAGTAAAAAACACAAACAGGGTTTATTAACTTTCAGACATGAAAAAGGCTAATGGAAAAAAAAGTTTATATTTTGGGTGTTTTAAAAAAATGGTTTTTTTGGGGTCAGCACACCAGCAAAAAAGCCCCTTTAATTTAACCCCCGGGTGTAAATTTCGCCAAAGAATTTAAACCGCACAAATAGTAGCTTTGTAGGGATGTTACAATTGCGTGTTTTCTTTCGCCACACAAAAAGAGAGGAGCTGTTTAAAAAAACCTTTGCTTGCGGGAAAATTTGGCCTTTCAGGAAAAAATTTATATAATTTTTTGGGGTTGAAAAAGGCGGGTTTTTTTTTGTCAGCCCACCACCCAAAAAAAACAACGCTTTAAATTTAACCCCCCGGATGTAAATTGGCCAAAGAATTGAGCCCCCAAAAAATTGTAGGGTTTGTAGGCGTGTTAAATTGCGTGTTTTCTACACCACACAAAAAGAGATACAGTTTTAATTTTAAACCTTTTCTTGTGAATTAGGGGTACAGGAAAAATTTTATATATTTTGGTGTTGGGAAAAAAGGACGGTTTATTTTTGGGAAACAAAACCGCAAAACAATGTTAATTAAACCCCTTTTATGTAAATTGCGCCCAAAGGGAATTTAAACCCCCACAAAATTTTAGCCTTTTTTTAGCGTGTTAAAAATTACGTGGTTTTTTTAAGCCCCACAAAAGAGATACAGTTGTTAAATTTAAACCCTTTTTTGTGAATTTGGCTACAGGAAAAAAATTTTTATATTTTGGCGTTAAAAAAAACGGTTTTTTTTTGGGCAGCACACCAAACAAAACAACCCCTTAATTTAAACCCCCGGGAAAAGTAAAATTTTGGGGGCCAAAAAATTGGGGACACAAAATAGTTTGCTTTGTAGGTGTTACATTTAAAATTTCGTGTTTTCTTCGCCAAAACCCCCAACAAAATTACAGTTGTAATTAACCTTTTTCTTGTGAATTAGGTACAGGAAAAATTTAATATTTTGGCGTTTTTAAAAAAAACGGTTTTTTTTTGTCAGCACACCAGCCCATAACAAAAAGTTAATTAAACCCCCCGGATTTTAATTGCGCCAAAAAATTGGCCGCACAAAAAAAGTAGCTTTGTAAAAAAGGGGTTAAAATTTTGGCCCTTTTTTTTCTAAACAAAACCAAAAAAGGATACCCGTTTTTAAAAACCTTTTGGGTTGTGAATTAGGCTACGGAAAAAAAATTTTTATATTTTGGCGTTGAAAAAAACGGTTTTTTTGGGGTCAGCACACAGCAAAACAACGTTAATTTTAAACCCCCGGATGTAAATTGCGCAATAAAAAATTGAGCAGCCAAAAAAATTTAAAAAGGTATTTGTATTGTAAAAAACGCTGTTTTTTTAAATGAATACAAAAAGGAAATGGCTTGATTCCCCCTTTGGGTATTGAATGTATATGCAGCTGCAGTGGACGCAAAACTGGATTTGAGATCCAATACCCAAAATATTAGAAAAAAGAACATTAAGTGAACAGTCTCTGAGACAAGCTGAGACAACCCCACAGAAATCGCTATATAAAAATCAATTCTTCAGTAAGGGCTATCAGCCACGGCAGCACCTTCCCTGATGAGCACAGTGAGAGGAGTGTGAGCTCCTGGCGTCGCGCCCGGACATATAGTGCGGTGACGTCACAGAATCCCGCCGGTCTCTGATTGGCTTCACCTCTGCACATGTCATGCAGGCTATGCCCTTCTTCCTCCCAGAGTGCTTTGCCCCATGTAGCGCCATGTGCTCGCAGCCATTTTATCAATCAAAAGCACAGTTCGTTCACCCGAAGTACCCCAAAGTTCGACTTCGTTCCGAACCGAAGTTTTCCTGAAATTCTAAATGAATTCCACTTCGTTAGAATCAATTCGCCCATCTCTAATTCAGACCCTTTGCTGTGACACTCATATTGAACTCACATGCTGTCCATTTCCTTCCGATCCTCCTGGCTCTACTTCTTCATTGGAGTCCAGCTGTGTTTAATGAAACTGGTTAGGAAAGGTACACACCTGTCTATATAAGACCTCACAGCTCACACCGCATGTCAGGGCACATCAGAGAATCATGAGGTCTAAGAAACTGCCCAAAGAGCTTAGAGACAGAATTATGGCAAGGTTACAAAAGAATTTCTGCAGCACTCAAGGTTCCTTAGAGCACAGTGGCTTCCATAATCATTAAATAGAAGAAGTTTGGGACCACCACAACTCTTCCTCAACCTGACCGTCCAGCCAAACTAAGCAATCGTGGGAGAAGAGCCTTGGTGAGAGAGGTAAAGAAGAACCCCAAGATCACTGTGGCTGAGCTCCAGAGATGCAGTCGGGAGATGGGAGAAAGTTCCACAAAGTCAAAAAAGCCACATGTCGGGACTTTATGGCAGAGTGTGCCGACGGAAGCCTCTCCTCAGTGCAAGACATATGAAAGCCCACATACGTTTTGCAAAAAAACACATGAAGGACTCCCAGACTATGAGAAATTAGATTCTCTGGTCTGATGAGACGAAGATTGAACTTTTTGGTGTTAATTCTAAAGGGTACGTGTGGAGAAAGCCAGGCCCTACTCATCACCTGTCCGATACAATCCCAACAGTGAAACAGGGTGGTGGCAGCATCATGTTATGGGGGTGTTTTTCAGCAGCAGGGACAGGACAACCGGTTGCAATTGAAGAAAAGATGAATGCGGCCATGAAAACCTTTCCATGGTGCTCTGGACCTCAGACTGGGCCAAAGGTTCATCTTACAACAAGACAATGTTCCTAGGCACACAGCTAAAATAACAAAGCAGGGGCTTCAGAACAACTCTATGACCATTCTTGACTAGCCCAGCCAGAGCCCTGACCTAAACCCAATAGAGACTCTCTGGAGAGATTTGAAAATGGCTGTCCACCACCGTTTACCATCCAACCTGAGGGAACTGGAGAGGATCGTCAAGGAAGAATGGCAGAGGATCCCCAAATCCAGGTGTGAAAAACTTGTTGCATCATTCCCAAGAAGACTCATGGCTGTACTAGCTCAAAAGGGTGCTTCTACTCGATACTGACCAAAGGGTCTGCATACTTAAGTCCGTGTGATATTTAAGTTTTTCTTGTTTAATAAATTTGCAAAAATATCTACATTTCTGTTTTTTTTCTTTCAAGATGGGGTGAGGAGTGTATATTAATGAGCAAAAAAATGAACTTTTTTGATCTTACCAAATGGCTGCAATGAAACAAAGTAAAAAAAAAGTGAAAAATTTAAAGCGGTCACGACGGCACCCCAACAGATAAAATAAACAGAGGCAAGATACTAAGAGCCGATCAAAAAAGGACCTGCAACCAACAAACACTCTCGACCATATACAGTGAAGGAAATAATTATTTGATCCCTTGCTGATTTTGTAAGTTTGCCAACTGACAAATACAAGAACAGTCTATAATTTTAAGGGTAGGTTAATTTTAACATATTGAAATTATAATATCCAAAATAAAATCCAGAAAATCACATTGTATAAATTATATAAATTTATTTGCATTTTGCTGAGGGAAGTAAGTATTTTATCCCCTGCCAACCACTAAGAGTTCTTGCTCCTACAGACCTTGATCTGGGGCACCATGAAAAATCTCACCTCGTGGGTTATCTTTGATTATGAGGAAGGTGAGAGATAAGCCTAAAACTACATGGGGGAACTTGTTAATGATCTCAAGGCAGCTGGGACCACAGTCACGAAGAAAACCATTGGCAACACATTACGCTCTAATAGTTTAAAATCCTGCAGTGCCCACAAAGTCCTCCTGCTCAAGAAGGCACATGTGCAGGCCCGTCTGAGGTTTGCCAATGAACACCTGGATGATTCTGTGAGTGATTGGGAGAAGGTGCTGTGGTCATATGAGAAAAAAATTTAGCTCTTTGGCATTAACTCAACTCAAGAGAAATGCTGCCTATGATCCAAAGAACACTGTCCCCACTGTCAAGCATGGAGGTGGAAACATTATGTTTTGGGGATGTTTCTCTACTAAGGGCACTACTTCACAGCATCAATGGGGGAATGGAAGGAGCCATGTACCATAAAATCCTGAGTGACAACCTCCTTTCCCCCGCCAGGACATTAAAAATGGGTCATGGCTGGGTCTTCCAGCAAGACAATTACCCAAAACATAGAACCAAGGCAACAAAGGAGTGGTTCACAAAGAAGCACACTAAGGTCATGGAGTGGCCTAGCAAGCTTCCAGACCTTGATCCCATAGAAAACTTATGGAGGGAGTTTAAGCTGCGAGTTGCCAAGTTGCGCAAACCTCATCATCAGCTACAAAAAACGTCTGACTGCTGTGCTTGCCAACATGGGTTTTGACACCAAGTATTAAGTCTAGTTTGCCAGAGGGATCAAATACTTATTTTTCACTGCAAAATGCAAATAAATTTATATAATTTATACAATGTGATTTTCTGGATTTTAGTTTTTGATACTCTATCTCTCAATGTTAAAATTAGCCTACCTTAAAATTATAGACTGCTAATTTCTTTGTAAGTGGGCATACTTACACAATCAGCAAGGGATCAAATAATTAATCATTTTATAGTTATAAAAAGGAACTTGTTTCAGGGTTTTAGTTTGATAATGATTTAAATTCTAGTAAAATTAAATAAATTAAACATCAGCAGCAATTGTTAAACTGATAGATTTTAAATAACTACTGTTCTAGATAGAAAGCTGAATTGAAATTTACTCTCAAATCTACACTTTGTATGTGAAAAAAAATTGTGTAACCATTAAAAGGAAAACTGTATTATTTGTTGCTAACTTCCAAAGCATTATTAATCACAGCATGAGATTATATGTAAGATTCTACAAATACCCTAGCACTAAAATCTGAAACCAATTTGAGGAATTTGCCTGCTGGACAATTTTTGCAGCTATGGTATGCAACATTTATTTATAATTCGCTGAGGTAAGAACAGTCTAATTTTAGATGATATGACTTATACAAATAAAGACAAGTTTTCCAAAGTTGCTGAAGACAGCAATATTGTAATACATTTTACCTAATATTACTAGTTGATTTTACTGGCTACATGTGTGTAAGCTTATAAACTATGCATTTAGAGTTTAATCTTACACTTCATTTTATTTTTTTATTTTTCTGTTATAGAATACGTTATTTATATTAAAGCAAAAATATATTAAATAAACATAAATAAATACTAACATTTATAGTGAATGGTAATTATTTGCAAGAATTTGCTTCTCTCTCCGAGATTGTCTTTAAGCATTTTTATTAAAACACATAGGATGTCTGATAATAGAAAACCTGAAAAAATGATGATTTTTAAATGAAGATCTTTGAGATAATTTTGGAATTTTTCCTTTTTTTATTTAAAAGCCCAAGATTTTAAATTCTTAACACAAAACCTCGGAAACATGTTTAGTATTGTCAAATATAAGAGGATCCACTGTAAATGTGGTCCATCACAAGCCCTCTCTAAAGTAGAGTAAGCACCTGAGCTATAACCCAATGTG
The DNA here is from genome assembly GCA_025379985.1 of Phyllomedusa bahiana. Classification (NCBI taxonomy): domain Eukaryota; kingdom Metazoa; phylum Chordata; class Amphibia; order Anura; family Hylidae; genus Phyllomedusa; species Phyllomedusa bahiana. The sequence continues at coordinate 20,230 of JAODAL010037703.1, forward strand.
CTTTAAGACACCTCCTTGCAACATTGCTTAAGGAGAACCCAGCTATTAACTAGTATTTGCATAGGCTGCCCCACACATCCCTTGTAGCTTAAAAGAGTGTTCCTGCAAAGCATCTTTCTTGCTACAGGTTGACTTATAGCTAGCTATGAGATGAACTATAACATAAAAGTGGCTTCATGGGAACACCCTTTTAATTTTGAGTTTAGATTTTGAAATACTGCACATAAAATTAAGGTGTACTGACCACTTAGGTATCAGAGCAGTTGGGAAACATGGCAAGAGCATGCCATAGTGGTTTGGTCAGTTAAAGGGGTGTTTTTCCGACAGTAGAAAATGCTCTTTAGTCTGTCAGGGCATGATGAAAAATAGAAAAGGAAAAGAAAACTCACCTCCTGGATGCTGTTGTTCCATTGCCATTGCTGTCCTGGTGATCCGGGCAGTGGCTTTGAATGTTCATCATTCACGTGACAGGTGTAGCCAATCACAGACTTCAATGTTAACATGCCTGTGATTGGCTACACCTGTCACGTGAAATAGGAATGATAAAAAGTGCAGTGTGCAAAATAAATTCGTTTGAATGTCAATTATTAACTTAAACAAGTGTATCCTGGACATAGTGTTTTGTAAGGGGCCCATGACATTGAATGCCTATAGCCCAGGTAGCTCTGGTTCCTGCATAAATGTATCAGACAACTTTTTGCCACTAATTACAATACTTTTAGCAAATGCAATGCACAATTCTACTAGCAAGAATGAGGATGAATAATCTAGAATTTTGTATGTATCATCTGTATAGAATATCATACCTTTTTCCAGCTACTGCATTTTTCAATGGCTCTTTACACTCTTGAATTATCATTATATGAAGTATTATGGAGTATCGATATCAAAAGTACTAAACCTAACTTTTCACTTGCAGAACAAAGAAGTACTTAGACAGAAGCTATTATCAACATGCATGGACACATGTTCTTGATATAAATGGGATGCAAATCATTCATACAGGATGACCTCTCGGTTGAAAATAGAACTTCCTTTTTCACATGTCTCGGTGGGCTAATATGAATCAATCAAACTTTTATTGAGCGTCAAAGTAAGTGACCTTGTGTGAAAACTGAAACGGAATACGGAAGTTTTATACTGATATTAGGATAGTTATTTGGAGACAAAATCACGTGTTGACAAGCAATATTTGACTATTAGATGGATTTTAAAAAAGAATAAAAAAAATGGGTGGTTGGTTTTTGTTATATAATTTTCTAAAGTTTCTATATGTACGTTGGTTCCTGGTTTGTCTCTCCGACTTTCTTTCTGTGAGCTGTAATTTCTTAATAGTTCACATACAGGACCTTAGAGGAATAAGTCTTATCAACAGGATCTGATAAAGGTGAAGAAAGTTAGAAACCTCCCATTGCAGAAAAGAAAATCATTATCCTTTCATGTATTGCTCTTGCCTATGCCATGTTAAACTAGTCAAATCTTTATCTAGGTCTGTTCAGTGAGCAATAGAGAGATCATTAGGTTATTACCTAATATTTGTAATGAGACTACAGACAGATAAGCAGCAACTACAGTAGACTGCAAATAGTCTGCGTTGCTATTCAGTTTTATCTTTTTACTATCACAGCTAGAGAAGGGCAAGATTGTATATGTGATTTTTAATTGCACAGCACTACTAAAATGGAAAAAAAAATGCTGCTAAAAATTTCCTTTTTATAATTTACTTTTACAGGAATATTGACTTTAACAAAAATATCCCTTTTTGGCAGAACTTTCTCTTTAATAACTATTAGTCCCATTTTATATTTGTGCAGGGTTTAACCTAAAAAAGAAAAATCTTGTCAGTGAATACCACCACATGGTAGATTTAGCATTCCATGGTAGCTACCGAAGTCAATAGGCCATCTGTGTACATAATGGGAGAGGTAGTAGGAGAGAGATACTCTTTGCAGATATCTTCCTTGCTCCTTGAATGAGGGACCACTCACTGTTAGAACAAATGATACTGAGGTTTTAATTCTTTTTTATCTATCCTTCTATAACTCAGTGTGTAAGATGGTGAAATCACTGAAATGGATTAATCATTTAACAGTGCAAGATCCTAACTGAGATTATACACTCCTTAGAATATACTGTAGCCATCTGCACTGGATGGGGCTGAGAGCATATTGCTGATACATTAAACTGTATGTGATTTATAGCTTATTATAAAAAAAAAAAATTCTAGATTCTAAATTCTTTGAAGATATGTTAAGAAATTAATCAGAATAAAAAGATTCTACCAAAAAGCAGCATGGTGTTAGCATGTAGACATTTTACTTGACTTTTATAATAATATTTATTGTATTGAAGCATGAAATGGTAGGTATAATTATGCAGCTGGTATATTTTGTTGGTAGCTAGTGTACTCCCATATATAAGTTAAACAGCTATTTGTTTCTGCCACATTGACTTCAGCCTTAATAAAAAGTGAACCACTAGAATGCTAAATAACAGCGTTGTGCTTTAAAATTAATCTTTATTTTTATTCAGTGACTGCTACTAAATTAGTGATTTGCAACTCTAACAGGTAAATTAAATCTTAAAAGACAATCAACCTATTTCTCTTCCTTATATCTAATGGCCAGGTTTTGCATAAGCTATTAAAGCCACATTAAGTTTTTTGATGAAAGCAAAATTGAAGTCAGTGACATTCATTCTTGCAGTCTAACAGTCATGAACATAATGATGCTTGTTTGATTGCTGTATGTTAAGAAAAGACCATAGACTTAGAATAAATATGCCATCGCAAACAGGTACATAAGAATGCTGCCAGATACAGTATGTACTTTCCTTCTCAAAGGTCCCACATGTCACTCTGGGCATGTACTGAAATAATAAATTATCACCTTTGTAAAAAGCTATTTGTGCAAAACATTTTTCTATAACAAACATAGTTAAGAGTTCTAGAATGAAAAGAATAAAACAAAAAGCGATTACAATGGTTCTAGCTTTAATTAAACCACAATATTGGTTGCATGAGCATATCAATAAAAAACAGTTCACACTTACATAAATGCACTAACTACATACTGTAAATGCACACAACAATTACATAAACTCTTGTTGCCACCAATTGTGTTGGCACCAATGCATACTTATTTATTATTAAGTTGGAGTTTTATGAATCTCTATGCAGTGAGCTCTCTTAATTTGAAGCAACAGGTTGACACATTTTAATCATGTTATTCTACAGCTGCATGCCAAACAAGCATAGGCCTCTACAAAGTATTCCTACTCTAGATTAAAATAAGAAAATTCAGGTACTGTACACTTTCCTGTTCTAGATTAAGGCGATCAAGAGCATCATCACTGGCTCATGTCCGACCATCACTGTAAGAGTGCGTTCACATGGCAAGGGACAAATACCGGTATAGTGCCCCATTGTACTCATTTTTGTCCGGTTTTTCAGACGGTCTGCAAAACCGCAAACCGTCTGAAAAAAACGGCTGAAAACCCGTGCCATGGGGACATGCCCCAATGCTCTTTGTTCCTCTGCAATTTTACTTTTGTGCTGATTGTGGTTCTTCTGCTGCCTCTTTTTGGCTGATCTTAGGTTTTATATAGTGTCTGCTATGTATTATGACTTCTATGTTTTCTTATTTGGACCTCATCTTCTTTCATGATTATTCTTTTCTCCTGCTGCCTGCCCTGACAATTGTCTAGACCTTGATTTGATTGAAAGCGTAATGGCCCTGACCCTTCACTTGTGTGATTATTGCCTGGTCCATCTGTACCACATACTAGACATTTTGTGGGACACAGTGCTGAGGCTAGCATAATAACATCAATAATTTTAAAACTTTGATCTAGAATTTGGAATACATAAAGCATAAAATTGTCTTCCCTAAAAGGAATATTTTATTATCGATCACAAATGGCAAACAGATTGCATCAACATTCTAACTAGAATTTAAAATGTCTAAACAAGTACAAATACAGTGAAGGAAATAATTATTTGATCCCTTTGCAGATTGTGTACGTTTGCCCACTGACAAAGACATGAACAGTCTACACTCACCAGCCACTTTATTAGGTACACCATGCTAGTAACGGGTTGGACCCCCTTTTGCCTTCAGAACTGCCTCAATTCTTCGTGGCATAGATTCAACAAGGTGCTGGAAGCATTCCTCAGAGATTTTGGTCCATATTGACATGATGGCATCACACAGTTGCCGCAGATTTGTGGGGCGCACTCCATGTCAATCCCCCCGTTCCAACCACATCCCAAAGTGCTCTTTTGGATTGAGATCTGGTGACTGGGGAGGCCTTTTGAGTACTGAACTATTTTTCATGTTCAGAAACCGTCTGAGATGTTTCAGCTTTAGGGAATGGCATTACCCTGCGAAAGTACCCTCAGATTTGGGGTACTTTTGTGGTAAAAGGGATGGACATGGCCCCAGAAAACAATCTCAGGTTTGGCTGGGGCTTTGCAAGATCTCAATTGGTACAAGGGGCCCAAAAAGAGTCCAAAAAAAATACCCCCACACCATGACACCCAAACCCCACCACCGCCTGAACCGTTGATAAAAGGCTATTTGAGTCACTGTTGCCCTTTCTATCACTCAAACCCAGTCTGCCCATTCCCCTTTGCCTCTGGCATAAACGGGCATTTCCCCCCCACAGGATCCCGCTCACTGGATTTTTTTTTTTTTTTCGGCCCATTTCTGAAAACCCCTAGGGAGGGTTTGTGCTGAAAATCCGGGAGATCAGCAGTTTCTGAAATACTCAGCCCAGCCCTTCTGGCACCAACAACCATCCAGTTCAAAGCACTAAAAATCCCCTTTTTCCCCTATATCCCGGGTTTTGAACTGCAGGAGATTGTCTTGACCATGTCTCATCCTAAATGCTCGGTTGCCGCATTGTTTGGCGTTAAAAAATTAAGTGTTAACGAGCAGTTGGACAGGTGTACTAATAAAGTGGCCGGTGAGTGTATAAATTGGTTAATTTTTACAATCTAGAGATAGAATATCCCAAATAAAATCCAGAAAATCACTTTGTATAAATTATATAAATTTATTTGCATTTGATGGAAACAAGTATTTGTTCTTTTTGGCAAACAAGACTTTAATCCCTTTGGGTGGCAAAACCCTTTTTGGCAAGCACACAGTTTTTCTTTTATTGATGATTAGGTTTTTTGGCCCGTCGGGGGAATTTTGGTCCCTCCTCTTTACATTAAGATTTTGAGGTGTCGTTTGGTTCAACTCCTCCAAAATTTTTCTATTGGGTTAAAGGGCTGGGGGCTGGCTAGACCCCCCTGACCTTAATGTGCTTCTTTTTTAAAACCCTTTTTGTTGCCTTGGTGTTATTTTGGGGCATGGGCTTTCTTTTAAAACCCCCTAGACCCATTTTTAATGTCCCCGGTGGGAGGAGGGGGTTTTTCACCCGGATTTTTTGGTATTTGGCTCCATCCAAAAACCCCCTTGATGCGGGTGAAGTAGTCCTGTGCCCTTTTGAGGAAACATCCCCCAAAACATAAATTTTGCACTCTACTTGGGCCCGGGGGGACGGTGTTCTTTCGGTATAGGGAGCTTTTCTTCCCCAAACATTCAGTTGAGTTAATGCCAAAGAGCTAAATTTTTGTCTCATTTAAATCATCCAGCTTTTTTTCATTGGAAAACTTCAGACAGGCCTGCATGTGTCTTCTTAAGCAGGGGGAACTTGCGAACACTGCAGGAAATTTTTTAAACATTATGGCGGGAAATTGTTTCCAATAGTGATGAGCGATTGTCAACTATCGTTATGATTCGATAGTCATATCGGAATATCTGAGATAACGATAGTCGATAACGATTAACGCCCGTGCCCTTAAGTCTATGGGAGAGGAAAAAAAACCTTCATTCTTACCTCAAACGGGGTGGAGAAGCTGGAATTAGCATCCCAACAGTAAAAATTTGGGTACGTGCTCATCTTATCAAGACAATTGATTATAAAAATCAAGAAAAAACGACCATTCACTATCCCCGTCTTGACCACAGCATGCCCTTAAATGCATGAACCCACAAATTAAAAATTCCAGAAGGCAAATATTAATTGAACCATCTTTTTTTTGAACTGGAATTTTATCCCCGTTTTTGGATGCAGCATGACCCCCAAACCCGTTGACCCCACAATTAAAAAGTGCCAAAAAAAAGGGGTCTTTCAACCCCTTTTGTTGAATGGACTTTTAATATCCTGTCTGGGACCGCGTATGCCCTTTTAAACCTGGTGACCCACAGATTTTAAAAAAATGCAGAAAAAAAGGGGCTTTCAATCCCATTTTTGTTGAACGGACATTTACAATACCCGTCCGTCCATAGCATGACCCCGAAAACCGCTGACCCCAGATTAAAAAAATGCCCGATAAAGGAGTCTTTTTAACCCATTTTGTTTAACAGGGCTTGACTATCCTTTTTTCCGGGCCCCAGCATGCAGGTTGCAATTAACCCTGAAAAAATTTTGGCGACGCTGTGAGATTCACAGGGCACCGAAACCCAGCGATGCGGCCTCAAGTCCTGCAACCAGCGATCCGCTGGCTTGCGTGTTGTTGCCAGCACTGGAAGGAGCACATTCTCTCATACCTCTACCACCATGTCCTACACCCTTCTTTGCTTGCTTACACCTGCATTTCGCTCCATGTTCAGAAAGATAAAAATTTTAAAAGGTATAGAAGAATTTTTTACAGTCTCTTATTGAAAGACGGCAAATCACAGCTATTCTTAAATGCCTCTAATTTCCTACAGGCAACTAGGATTAGAAACAGAATTGTCTCTATCGTATACCTGTTAAATGCGGTCTGGTGGAAGAACCGTAAGACAAAACCAAAAGTGTTTTTCCTTCAGTCCCAGGGATTTACAATTGCCCAGTAGGACTAGGAATTGATAGTTTTCAACAAACTATCCTACAAGGGCGCTATCTGTGCCAAACTGAGATTCACCGAGCGCAATAAAACTATTCAAAAGTTACATGGATGAGAAATTGTGTTTTTTGCAGCAATGACACATGAGAACAGTTACTAGAAAATTTCTGTATCCAAATTTAAGTACAAGGTGGCTCTTTGAACAAAACTGGGCCGCACCAAAGTGAAATACAGCTATTTAAAAGTTATACGGATAACAAAAGGTGGTTTTTGCACCAATGAAATACACCAACAGTTACTAGAACATTTCTGTATCCAAATTTAAGTACAAGGTGGCTCTTTGAACAAAACTGGGCCGCACCAAAGTGAAATACAGCTATTTAAAGTTATACAGATAACAGAAGGTGGTTTTTGCACCAATGAAATACACCAACAGTGACTAGAAAATTTCTGCATCCAAATTTAAGTACAAGGTGGCTCTTTGAACAAAACTGGGTTGCAGCAAAGTGAAATACAGCTATTTAAAAGTTATACGGATAACAAAAGGTGGTTTTTGCCCCAATGAAATACACCAACAGTTACTAGAAAATTTCTGTATCCAAATTTAAGTACAAGGTGCTTTTGAAAAAATCTGGGATGCACAAAATAAAAGGTACAATTTCACCTCAGGTGCGAGGTGTGCTGGCCATAAAGTGGTAAAAAATGCCATTTCAATGCAGGTTCAAAGCAGAGTCTGGGCTGCACAATATACACCCTCCTTTCCAAAGCCAGCCTGTCTGTCTGTCTGTCCGTCCGCCCCCTCCTCCCCACGGCTGTACAGCGCTAGATGCTTCTTTAAAAGTCTCTGTCTAACTAACTAAGAACTGAAATTCTCTAATCTACCTATATTCTAATGTTCACAGCTAAAAGCATAGTTGTCTGTATGAATAAAGAGAAGAACTGTGTCTCTGAGCTGAGCTGTATTGAGAGACACGTAGTACAGCTCTTGCTCTAGTGATAGATACTAGTCCCCGGCGCCGCCGCCACCCGCCGCCACCGCCGATTGCTTATGTGCCAAGTTGTTAGCAGTTGCTAAGGCAATGACTGCAGCGGCGGCAGGCGGCAGCGGCGCAGGCGCACATCACTGTTTCACTCTGCTGCCGTGTCTGCTATGCGCCTGTCAGTGTCGCCGCTCATCGCCGCTCACTATAATGCTAACCTTGCAAGCCGGACCGCGACGCGTCACCGCCCGGCACCGCCCATGTCTTCCGCCCCTCCCCACTGCTATGCTGCGCTGCTGTTGCTGGGGTCTGACTCCGGATGTGACGTCAGTCCCCAGCGTTCGCGCCACAGTGCAAGCGAGCAGCGAGTGAGGAGGAGACTATTTTCGTCCAGAGCAGCACAGCAGCAGCACTTTAGCTGCTTAAGTTTAAGTCAGACTCAGAATGTGATTTCTATCACTGATTGTCAGCAGGAGCCTAAATTCCAGGGCCAGAAGCCCCCTTAATCCAAGGAGCCCCCTTAATTCCAGGGCCAGGAGCCCACTTGATTGTCATCACTGCAGGAGGCCCCTTAAAAATCCCGGGGCCCAGAGCCCAATTTGATTGTCAGCACTGCAGGGGGGCCCTCTTGAATCTCAGGGCCAGGAGCCCAATTGATTGTCAGCACTGCAGGAGGCCCCTTAAATTCCAGGGCTAGGAGCCCACTTGATGTCAGAGGAGCCCCTGATTGTCAGCAGGAGGCCCCCTTTTAAAATCCAGGGCCAGGAGCCCACTTGATTGTTAGCAGGAGCCCCTCAGCAGGAGGCCCCTCAATCTCAGCCGGAGCCCACTTGATTGTCAGCAGTAGCTCACTTGATGGTCAGCAGGAGCCCCTTGAGACAGGAGCCAACGTGAGACAGGAGCCAACGTGGTCGGACAAAGGTGACCACCTTTGTGAAAGCCCTATAGTTATTATGGTTGTATGTGCTTTCCCAGTCCCTGTTTATTGCTTAGCTTTTCAGGTGTCGGGGAAAGCTGGGTGAAGAGCTTCCAAAGTTGGAAATTTTTTTTAGTTTCCCAAACCAGTTTTCTCAGATGACAAGTTTGTCCGTTTGGCGGTGATCTATTCCTGTCCCTATCCCTGATTATTGCTAAGCAGGCTGGTAATCTGGAGAGCTGGAATCTATAACAAATGGGTTTTGGATTGAGAATTTTACAAATGTTTTCATGGTGGTGAGTGACCAGCAATGCTGTTTATACCAATACAAATCCCCTAGTGAAAAGTGAAAAAAGTAAACAAAACAAAAAAAAAGTGAAACACGAAAAACAAAATAAAACACGTACACTGCTCTTTTCCCGTTTACAAACGCCAATTGACCCAAAAATAAAGTACATATATTTGGTGTTGCCATGTACATAAGACCTACCCTATAAATATATCATGTTATTTTGAACGCCATTAAATAAAAAACCAAATAATTAGCTGAGTTTACTCAACAATGCATACTGATGCAATTGCAAAACACAAATATTAAAATATGATATTTCTAGGGGCATGAATGCGTTTTGAAGTCACTAACAGGCGTTAAGCCAGTTGCTAAGGCCTCAAGACAAGTCAGTTGATAAAAGTTAGCAAAACGACTTCGGGTACTTCAGTCGGTCGTTAAGCCGGTTGTTAAGGCCTCAAGTCGATTGATAAGAGCTTAGCAATCGACTCCGGGGACTAATAGACACTGAAACACTGATACTGAACAGGAAACGCTGTTCTATGCAAAACAAGGTCATGTGATTTTTCCAGCCAATGACAACCATACACATCACAGTCATGACGTCGCACACCCAGCTCACCCTGCTCTATGCTCTAAGCTGATTTGCTGGCCGCCAAAATGACAGGAAGTGCCGAAAATGGTGCAATAGTAATAGATTTTCTGCAGAATTTCTGATCAGCCTAAAAATCGTACAGATTTCAACTTTGTTGATTATAATCGACATCCGTAGTTACCAATGGTTTTCTTGGTGACTGTGGTCCCAGCTGCCTTGAGATCATTAACAAGTTCCCCCCTGCGTAGTTTTAGGCTGATCTCTCACCTTCCTCATGATCAAGGGTACCCCCCGAGGTGAGACTTTTCATGGTGCCCCAGATTGATGTCGATAGACAGTCATTTTGTATTTCTTCCATTTTCTTACTATTGCACCAATAGTTGTCTCCTTCTCACCGAGTGTTTTTTTTTATGGTTTTGTAGCCCATTCCTCCTTTGTGCAGGTCTATGATCTTGTCCCTTACATCCTTAGAAAGCTCTTTCATCTAGCCCATGTAGGGGTTAGAGTCTGACTGATTAATTGAGTCTGTTGACTGGAGTCTTTTATAAAGGTAACTATTTAAGACAGTTGTCTTTAATGCAGGTAACGAGTTGATTAGAACCGTCTAACTGGTCTGTAGAAGCCAGAACTCTTAATGGTGTTATTGGATCAAATACTTATTTCTCTCAGCAAAATTCAAATAAATTAATAGAATTTATACAATGTGATTTTCTGGATTTTATTTTGGCTATTGTATCTCTCAATGTTAAAATTAACCTACCATTAAAACTATAGACTGTTCATGTCTTTGTCAGTGGGTAAACTTACAAAGTCAGCAAGGGATCAAATAAATATTTCATTCACTGCATGATTTTTTGCAAGTGATTATCTAGCCCTTTCCAGAAGCCCTCAACTGTTCTTGCTGTAATCAGCTCCTAAGGCAACTATTCGACAGATTCACAGTCATTACAGTAAAGAAGACTTCTGAAGACTGCACCTTTTTTTTAGATGGAGAGTGCACTGTTGTCTTTTTAGCATTTCAACATTTACAATAGGTTGAAAAAGTGTTAATACCCCTTGAACTTCCTCATTTTTAAATGTTAAAGACACAAACTTAAACGTAATTTATTAATATTGTATATGATAGAGCAACACAAAATATCACATATTTATAAAGTGTAAAAAAAATATACATTTCAAAATGTTTGAAAATTAAAAACTAAAAAGTGTGGCATGCATGTGTATTTAGTCAACTGTACTCTGATACCCCTAAATAAAATCCAGTGTGACAAATTTCCTTTAGAAGTCACCTAACTAGTAAATAGAGTACATCTGTATCTCATCTAAGCTCAGTATAAATACAGCTGTTTTTGAAGGCACCAGAGGTCTGTTAGAGAACATTAGCGAACAAACAGCATTGTGAAAGTCAAGGAACATACCAGACAGCTCAGGAATAAAGTTGTGGCAAAGCATATTGCAGAGTTAGCTTAGCCCAACCACTGAACATCTCATGGAACACTATTCAATTCAACATCCATCATAAATGGATGGAGTATGGCACAACTGTTTACCTACCAACACATGGCTGTCCACCTGAAATTGAAAGCCCAGACAAGGAGAACACTAATTAGAGAAGTAGCAAAAAGGGACAAGGACCCCCTGGAGGAGCTGCAGACAACCACAGCTCACCTCAGCGAATATGGCCACAGGACAACTATTAGTCTTGTACTCCACAAATCTGGCCTTCATGGAAGAATGGCAAGAAGACAGCAAGTTTTTAAGGCAAGCCATAAGAATACCCATTTACAGTTTGCAAAAAGCTATGTAGGGGACATAACAAGCATGTGGAAGAAGATACACTGGTCAGATGACAGCAAAATTTAACATTTTTACCTAAATGCCAAATGTTATGTGCAGTGGAATAGGAAGCTGCTTAAAGGGAATGTATTGCTTCCTTACTTCGGCTGATTCACACTTCTCTTAGCTTCCCAGTTCTGTGAATGCAGGGGCGTTTCTTCCCCTCCCAGCTGGATGACATCATCCCCCCTTCACTGCTGGCCTTAGACTCCCCCCCCCCTCCCCTCTGAGTCCACATATCACACTGTGTCTCTCCCTATCAGTATTATTTTATAAGACTGTATACATACCACAGGCTGCATTCAATCTAATCTGAGCACTGATCTGTCACAGCTGGAGATGTATTACAGCTTTCTAAGAATGGCACAGATCTGCATGTATGCAGGAGAGTTAGGCACAGGGACAAAAAACTGTCATGTTTTCTCATTGTACAATCTGCTGAAGTCTGTTTTCTGCATAGGTGTGGAAACAGAAAATGCTACGGCCCCTAACTCTGAGTCAGATACACAGCTCCGTGAATCGACCCAGGGGCTGTACAGAATGTAAATGAGCTCTCAGCTAGTGAATTGCAAGGAGGAGGGATCATGAGGGATTAGACCCACACTGGATATTCAGTGTAAATAAAAACACAGATAAGGGACACTGTGAGAACATAGGCAGCTTTGCTATGACATCCAATTGCAAAGTTGCTTGTTTTCACTGTCCCCTTATTCTGAAGACCATTTAATGAAACGATAACACCCCTTTAATACAGGAAAATCCTGGAGGTAAACGTGCAAAAGACTGGGATGTAGGTTTACTTTTCAAGAGGACAATGACCCTCAACATATAGTTAAAGCTACAATGGAATGGTTTACATCAAAGCATATTCATGTGTTAAAATAGCCCAGTCAAAGCCTAAACCTTAATCCCAATTAAAATCTCAGGTAGGACTTGTAAATTGCTTTTCATAAACATACGCCAACCAACCTATTTGAACTAGAACTGTTTTGCAAAGAAGAATGGGCAAAAATTCCAGCCTCCAGAGGTACGAAGCTGATAGAGACATAGCCCAACAAACTGCAGCAGTCATTGCAGCTAAAGGTGGTCCTGCAAAGTATTGACTTAGAGGGGCTGAATACATATGTGTGCCACACTTTTTAATATTTTAATTAGAAACATTTGGAAAAACATGGCTTATTTTCTTGACACTTTACAAATACTTGCTACTTTGTGTAGCTCTAGCACAAAAATATAAATAAAATACATTTAAGTTTATGGATGTCCCAGAGAGAAACAGTTCAAGGGGTATGATTACTTTTGCAACCCACTGTATATACTTATGCAAATTAATCATGTCTTCCCCTTACATGTCTCTTCTGAAGACTAAATAAGTTTGATTTTTTAACCTTTCCTCATAACTAACATGCTCCCTGCTCCTTTACAGTTCAGTTGCTCATTTTTGTACTTTCTCAAGCTCCAGGGCATCCTTTCTATGAACTGGTGCCCAGAACAAGACTGCATACTCCAAATAAGGTTCCACTAGTGCTTTGTAGAGCATTGGCAGCCTGGAAATATCCTGCAGACTCCAAGTACCTTTGTGGGAGTTGAGAGTGAAGACCATGTGCTCTTTAGGCCTTGTTCACACGGCTTATTTGGGCGCGGATTGGAGCCATACTGCGCGCCGTATTTGCGCTGCAGTACGGCTCCAATCTGTCCCTGTCATTACGGTAATCCACAGTTCTCATAGAGAACTGTGGATTCCGTCGCTCTTCCCCGCTCGGCAAATCCGCCGCGGGGGGAGAAAGTGACATGCACATTATTTACGGCGCATACGCGCTGTAGATAATGTAATGTCTATGGGTCCGTCGGGCAGCTCCCCCGCCGCGCCCCCGTCCCGCCCCTTATTCAAGCCGTAACTACGGGCGAAATCTGTCCCGCAATTACGGCTTGAATAAGCCGTGTGTACATTGCCTTAGATTCCACTCCTCAGCATAGAAATGTGTCAATCCATTGGGGGGATGAGTAGTTAGACATGCCTTCAACTATTCTTGCAATTTTTTTTATTTTTGGTTTTTTAATTTTTAAACAAAGACTTTAGGGAATTCAAAATAAACCCGATAACATTTTAAACTTTGAAACTATTAAGATAAAAAAAATAAAGTGGTGTTCAAAAAATGTTTTTCAAAGAAATGAAGTTTTAGTCTATTAAACCACTCACCGCCACTTTATTAGAAACCTTGCCCAAAAGGTTAACTTAATTTCTAATCAGCCAATCACATGGCGGCAAACAGTCCCATTTAGGCATGTAGACATGGAAAGACTTTTCCCGCAGTTAAAAACCGATCATTGGGGGAAAAAAAGGGTTTGAGTGCCTTTTGAACGTGGCAAGGTTGTTGTCCAAAAGGGGCTGGTCTAGTATTCAAACGTGTCTCTGGGTTTTTCAGAAAACATTCTTGGGTTTAAGGAATGGTCCGAAAAAGAAAAAACTCCAGTGGGGGCAGTCCTTGGGCGGAATGTTGTTGTTGCCAGAGGTCAAAGGAAAGGGGCAGATGGTTCGAGTGTAGAAAGGAAACAGTGATAAATACCCACCCGTTTACAACCAAGGTAGGCAAAAGGCATCTCTGAACGACAGTAGGGGAACTTTGGGGCAGATGGGCACAGCAGCAAAAGACCACACCGGGTGCCCTTTTTCCCCTAAAAAAAGGAAACTAAAAGGCTCCAATTTGCCCAAGCTCATCGAAGGGGGACGTAGAAGTTGGAAAAACGTTGCCGGGTTGATGAGTTCGTTTTCTCCCGGGACTTTGGGATGGTGGGTCAGTTTTTGGGGTCAACAACAAAAGCATGGATCCACCCTCCCTTGTATCAAGGGTTCAGGGGTGGTGGGGGTGTCTGGTGTGGGGAAATTTTTTGGCACTCTTTGGGCCCTTTGGTTCCAATTAAATCTTGCCACCTTGTGGAATCTATGCCAGAAGTTGAGGCAGTTTGAAGGCAAAAGGGGGGCCAACCTTACTAGCTGGGTGTACCTAAATAAAGTGGCCGGTGAGTGTATATTAATGTGACTTTCTTTTAGGGCCTTGTTTAATAGTTCCCCCATTTCCCCAAGTCCCAAATGAATTTTCCCATACATTAATTATGTACCCCAGAAAATTATCAAACTGATTTAATATGTGGTTAAATTTAGTTCGCATAGATCATGGAGGGGTCTTGTGTATGATCAATGGTTACTTATATTACATAAGACCACATGACTATTTTACAAATTATAAAATTGGAGAAAAGACACACTTGAAACTAAGAAAATTTTAATAAAGTTGAAAGGGGAAGTGGGGAATACATAGTATCATGCTCTAAGTAATAATTCTCGTTTTCAAAAAAATTTTTCCCTTCCACATAAAAAGTTATATTTTGGGTGTTAAAAAATCTTAAAATTTTAAAGAATTTTTTAAAAAAAACATTTTTTGGGAAAACTATCATTGTTTAAAAAGCCTATACATTCGAAACCCAATTTGGGTTTACCACCCCCCTAAACCCCTGAACCCCCAAAAAGTATTAAAAAAAAAAACTTAGTAATTTAATTAACCCCCTTTTGGTTTTATGCAAAAAAAAAAGTAAAGGAAGATAAAATAAAAAATTTCATTTTATTTGTAGAATTCAACTTAGACAAAACAAATGAAACAGCTGTCCGATCAAAATTTCCAACCCCAAAACACGTTAACCCTTTTGTAAAATTGCCAGAAACTAGTGCTTCATATGTGGGTTTTGCCCGTTAAAAACCCCTTTGTTGTTTAGACTTGCGTAACCCACAATTTTGCAATGTTCTGTACAAATTTTTTTTTAATATTCATGAAAACTTTTAAAAATTTAAAGAATACCTTGCAAAAGGCCTATAACTCATTTTTCAAAATGGAAGGGGCTGACCCTATTTTTTTTTTGAAAATGTATGCAGGGGGAAAGGGTGGGTTTTAAAATTTTCATTGCATTTCCAAAATAGTAGAAAAACTTTTAAAAAAAAATACCTATGTCCCCATTGGTTTGTTTGATTGCTTTGGCTGCCACACTAGCGTGCACCTTTGGGGATTTTCTGCATATTTTTTTTAGATTTAAATGAATGTTACCATACTTCCTGCACTTCTACTTTTAGTTTTGTGGATTTGTGCGTTTAAGAGAAGCATTTAAGAAACAATGTAGTTCTGTGCAAAAGCATATGCTGAAAATTCATGGTGGCTTTTCTGGAATTTTGCTTATATTGCAGCAAAACAGCAGAGTGCAGAAATATGCCTGGGATCCCCTGAGTCAGTTAGAGAACAGTGAGGGAGGGGTTAGATCTGCTGGTTGTGCCTGCAAAGCGCATTTATTAAAATGGGAGGCTGGTTTCTTGGTTAAAGAGCCCACTAAGTGATTTAACAGCTTCACTATGGGCCAGCCAAGCTCTGTTTTATTGGGTATCTACCCTACAGGAAGCCTTGGCAACATAAAAAAAAATGTGAAGCACACACATGAGCAAAGTAATAAAACCTAAAAATAACTTCTGGACTTTGGTGGCATTATCTGGAAGGCCTTCAGACACAAGTGTGTACTTTTTTATGTTTTTTAAATGGTTAAAAAAGTCCCCAAATTTATAGAACAAGGCTTCTGATTCAAACCCCGGGTAAAAAAAAACTTTGCTATCCATAACCTCCATCATCACTGAGACAGAGGTTATATAATTGAAGACTAGACAACAGCATCCTGCAGAATGTAGGGCTTCACATTAAATTTCCCGTTTTTAAAAACCCTCTTGCTTAGTTTGAAATGATTTTAAATAAAAATTTTTTCAAGTGGAAAAAGACTAAACAGTTCTATTTTCTAATCATTTACAAAAAAGTACAAATTTAAAGAATTGAAAAAAAACAAACGAAACAAGATTTTTAAAAGAGTGTGGGAAAAAAAACTAATCATATGATCATAAACATTTTATGATATTAAACAAAATTTATAGAAAATAATTTTTTACCCCTTTTCCCATATTTTTTTTTTTTTTATTACTGCAGTCTATGCTAAAAGTATGAGTGTGGTACCATTAGATAATAATATTAATAATAATAATAATAATTATTTATATAGCACCAACATATTCCGCAGCACCTTAAAATTTAGGGGTAACTTTTGACATTACACATTTAAAAAAATTTCAGTGAACCAAAGGGGGGCCCCGCTCGCGAAGTTTCAAATTTTTATGGTGTATGGGGAATGAAGGGGTTAAAAAAGTCTAACTTGCAATGGTCCACCTGTATAAATAGGGGTGGTTACAAAAAATTTGGATGAACCTCCACCTGACGTACTCTATATAAGATAAGGCCCGGAGTGCCCTAGTGTTGGGAGTGACAGATGGTTTATAGCAGGTGGGGGTTACAATTTGGGATTTGGTGGCCCAATGAGAAAAGTGTTCTAGGCCCCCTTAAAAATATGAGGGGTTTTGAGTGTGCCTGAGCCCCGGTATCATTTCCAAAAAATGGGGGTTTTAGCACGTGTGAAAAACTTTGAGAAGGGCAGGGAGGTTGGATGTTGCAGAAAAAAATTGATATCATCAGAGAGCGGGGACCCCGGGGAGGGTGGTAGACGAGATGACGGAGGGATGTAGGGGTGGGGGGGGCAGGCTGTGGAGACTTTAGGGTGGGTGTATTTTTTGTTTATTCTTACTGGATGGGAACCAGTGCAGTTATGCAAGGGAAAGGGCATAGTAAAGCGGCTGGAAAGAAAACAAGCTGGCGCTGCATTTAGGACGATTGGAGAGGGGGGACTTTACAGAGAGGGGACTGATAAAAAGGAGTTGAGTAGTCAAGACAGAAAAAAAAAGAGAACAATGAGGGGTTTTTAGTTATTTCCATTGAAAAAAAGGAGGATTCTGGGTGTTCTTGGGTGGAGGTGACAGGGTGGGCAGGGATTGGATAAAGGGGTGAAAAACATATCAGAACTAGTTAACCCAAAAAAAAGTGGGGTTTTTGCTAGGGAAAAGGGGGCCACAACTAAACAAAATTAGCAGGGGGGGTTGGGTTAGAAGATGGCGGAAAGCCAAAAAGTTGGTTTTAGTGAAGTTTAGTTTCAGAGGAGGGGGGGAATTTTATGTCCCCGACAACGAACAACATTTTATGTTTTGTAGCAGGACAGGGGTATGTCTCGGGGAGGGGTTTTTGTTTAGGTCACAGCACAAAATGGCTGGAAGCCCCAAACTGTGATTTGCCCAAAGAGGAGGTGAACGGAAAAAGAGACACTGAAAAGGGGCGGTCAGGAGTAGGATAGAACAAGAGAGGCGGGGCCTGTAGGCAATGGCGGAGCATGCTTTTAGGGGAAGGTGTGACCCCAATGTCAAACACTGTGAGAGATCCAGAGAAGACAACGAGTGTTTTTCCTATGATTTGCCCCAGGGAGATCATTAGAGACTTTAATAGAGCAGTTTTGTGTGTGTAGGGTGCGGAAACCTGTTGTAGAGGACCCAGAAAATTAGCAGAGAGATATGGGGTTTTTGTGAGGTAACAAGATTCCAGGAGTTTTTAAAAAAAAGGGAAGGTTTGAGGGGCTGGGCGAATTGGAGTGCAGAATGAGTCCA
This sequence comes from Phyllomedusa bahiana, assembly GCA_025379985.1. Classification (NCBI taxonomy): domain Eukaryota; kingdom Metazoa; phylum Chordata; class Amphibia; order Anura; family Hylidae; genus Phyllomedusa; species Phyllomedusa bahiana. Next base: position 38,291 of record JAODAL010037703.1, read on the forward strand.
GAGAGGATTTTTTGTAAAGGGTTTATGGGTTTTAAAGGAAGATGAAAGTGCGGGGAGAGAAGATTTTAAAAATGCAGTAAGGTGGAGAAAAAAGCTGGAAAATGGAGGACAAGGTGGGAGGGAAGGGGTCACAGAGCAGGGGGTGGGATGTGCAGACAGAAGAAGCGGGAACTTCTTCCTCTGTTTGGGATAAAGGGGCTGAAGCAGACAGAAAAACGTGCCGGGGGGACAGGTAGGGTATTTGGGGGTTTGAGTGCAATTTTTGCCAGATACTGTCGATTTTGTTTTTTTAAAGTGAGGGGGCCAGGTTTTCCCACAGAGGCCCCGTGAAGGGCCGAGTTTGGTGGGGAGGGATGGGAAAGTATCAAACGGGGGTTTTTTGGGGTTTTTGTGAAATTTTTGAGATGAGGAGGTGAATTTTTTTGTTTGGTCAGTAAAGGGGCAGTTTTTAAAAGCCCTGAGATAAATTTGTAGGGAGAAAGTCTAAATGTAGCTTTGACTTTCTCCCAGATGCTGGGCACCCCTGGAACATCATGAGAGAAGGAGGCTTTTGTGCCAGGGCTCCCGGGTGCTGATTGGGGTAGGTGGTGATGGTGTTGTTGTCCAGGGTGGTTGAGAGAGTTTATTTGTAATTTTTACCCCGGGTAGGAAAGAGGGGAAAAGGGATTGGGGGGCAGTGAGGACTGTATGGGTCTATAATTTGATTCATGGAGTGGATTTTTTGGTGGGTGGCCGGGTGTGTCCAAAAGGTAAAATTTGGGGGATATAAAGGGAGAAAAGGTTGGGGTCGAGAGGGGAAAAGGAAAATTAGCGGGGTTAAAAATTAGGAGACTACAAAGCAAAAATCAAGAGAGTGCCCCCCCTTGGGTTGGGATCTGTAAACTGCAAAAAGGCCAAAAGAAAAGGTTAGTGAAAGAAACTGAGAGGCGGGAAAGGGGAATGGGTTACAAAGGGGATTTTAAATACCCATGATGGGTGGGGATTTTGGTGGGAGGAAGTGAGGGAGATGAGCAAAATGATCCAGAAAAAAATGGTGGGGTAAGGCGGGGGGGGGGGGGGGCTGTACATAATCACTTAAACCCAAAAAAATGGGAAACCCCAAGAGAACAGGAGAGGGGTATTAAACATATATTTAAAGTTTGCCGGCTTTATAGGGGGAAGATCCGGGCACATTGGTGTATCATTTTTTTTATCCTCTTAGGGAACCCCCCCCTATTCAGGTGTCACAATTAGCCCTCAGAGAATCCACAAAACCCTTCCCCCCTTTTTTCTCTCCTACCCCATTGAAACATGTGTGCCAAAACACCATGTGAAAAGATTACCCCCGAGAAGAGGTTTTGCTGGTGAAACTGTTGGGGAGGTAGACCATGAATTTTTAAATTGTGATTTCTCCCTTGCTACAAAGTATCCCCACTGCAGAGGTATTACAAAGGGAAACCTTACAGTTTTAGTCCCTTAATAGGATAACGCCCAAGTAGGATGTTGGGGTCCCCTTTTGGGTTAGTCATTACGTGTTAAATTTAAGGTTTTCCTGTTTAGGGGGGGGGTTCCACCAAAAAATAATGGAAAGGAGTTATTCCTTCGAAAAGGAAGGGGAAAAAAAAAGAAGGTTAGAAAACAGGTTTTTTAATATGTGGGAAGAGGTTAAGTAATAAAAAATTCGTTTTAGTGTTTATAGATTTAGAAATGATAAGGGTTTTAAATTGCCTATGGCAAAATAATAAACTAGTGTACACAACACGATCAAGAGAAATGGGGGAAAAAGTCTAGGGGGTGGGCCCTTAAAAGGAAGGGAAAGTGAG
>JAODAL010037704.1:0-40092 GCA_025379985.1 Phyllomedusa bahiana
ATTTGGGTAAAAACAGAATAATGTAGAAGGCAGAGGACAGGTCTAGGAGGATAAACACAGATAATGTAGAAGGCAGAGGACAGGTCTAGGAGGATAAACACAGATAATGTAGAAGGCAGAGGACAGGTCTAGGGTGATAAACAGAATAATGTAGAAGCTAGAGGACAGGTCTAGCAAGAGGAGCACAGAGTAATGGAGAAGGCAGAGGACAGGTCTAGAAGCAGGAGCACACAATACCGGTATAAGGCTTTGTCAGTTATTACATCATTAGTGACCTTCGGGCAGTGGAGTGGGGGGGTCGGTAACCAGATTTCGGGAGTGAGTTAGGAGAGTTGGGAGGACAGTTCAGAGGACAGTGGTTTGGGACAGGTTGAAGAGATGGGTCAGGGCCGGGGAGATCAGGTTATGGATGAGGTGGGTATTGGGTCAATAGGACAATGAGTCATGTGAGATTTGGTGAGTCTGACCTGTATATGTTTGGGGGGTCTGGTATGCATTTTGGGGACCTCTCTAACATCTCTTTGATGTCCCATCTCAAAAAATCTTATGTATAGTATAATGGAAGAAAATAATCAGGCAGAACAGTCAGACACTGCATCTTTGAACTCATAGGTGCACAGTGACACACCCTAATTGCCCTGCACCCTAAAGGGATGCTCAGACTGCATATTTGCGGGGCAAACTTTGGGCCATAATGCAGTGCAATTGCTTAGCTCCAAGCGATGTCAATCATTCCTTTGGCCCTATATAATCAACGACAAGGAGCAGCACATGAAACCCACAGACTCCTTGCTGATATTCGGCAATTTACAAATTTATATTTTTCCAAGCACGACGTTGAGAATCAGCAGAATGGAAATCAGATTTTTTTTCCGGTTTTTCACCTCATGTAATTTTTTTTTATTCAAAATCAGAAGGTATTCAGATAAATTCACAATGATGTGTGAGGCTCCCGCAGCCGCCAGGAAGCGCCGCACCTCAATAAAACATCAGAATAATGGGATTCCCATAGAAGAACATGTTTTATTTATACGACCCCGACCCAAAAATATCTAGAAGACGCAAACCTGCACGGAAGTCATACGGAAAATGTATCCGAGGCAGCGACATACACAGCAATGCGAGTCACATCGTCACGTCTCACCTCTTCTGATATAGGGAACAGTATTATAACAGTTATATTCTTGTACATAGGGAGCAGTATTATAGGAGTCATATTCTTGTACAAAGGGGGCAGTATTATAGTAGTTATATTCTTGTACATAGGAGCAGTATATATATTAGTTATTAACTTGTACAATGGAGCAGTATTATATTAGTTATATTCTTGTACATAGCGCAGTATTAAAGTAGTTATATTCTTGTACATAGAGGGCAGTATTATAGTAGTTATATTCTTGTACATAGAGGCGTAATTATAGTAGTTATAATCTTGTACATAGAAGCAGTATTATAGGAGTTATATTCTTGTACATAGGGGACAGTATTATAGTAGTTATATTCTTGTACATAGGAGCAGTATTATAGTAGTTATATTCTTGTACATAGAGGGCAGTATTATAGTAGTTATATTCTTGTACATAGAGGGCAGTATTATAGTAGTTATTTTCTTGTACATAGAGGGCAGTATTATAGTAGTTATATTCTTGTACATAGGGGCAGTATTATAGTAGTTATATTCTTGTACATAGGGGCAGTATTATAGTAGTTATATTCTTATACATAGGAGGCAGTATTATAGTAGTTATATTCTTGTACATAGGAGCAGTATTATAGTAGTTATATTCTTGTACATAGGAGCAGTATTATAGTAGTTATATTCTTATACATAGGAGGCAGTATTATAGTAGTTATATTCTTGTACATAGGGGCAGTATTATAGTAGTTATATTCTTGTACATAGGAGCAGTATTATAGTAGTTATATTCTTGTACATAGGGACAGTATTATAGTAGTTATATTCTTGTACATAGGAGCAGTATTATAGTAGTTATATTCTTGTACATAGGGGCAGTATTATAGTAGTTATATTCTTATACATAGAGAGCAGTATTATAGTAGTTATATTCTTGTACATAGAGAGCAGTATTATAGTAGTTATATTCTTGTACATAGGGAGCAGTATTATAGTAGTTATATTCTTGTACATAGGGGACAGTATTATAGTAGTTATATTCTTGTACATAGGAGCAGTATTATAGTAGTTATATTCTTGTACATAGGAGCAGTATTATAGTAGTTATATTCTTGTACATAGGGGCAGTATTATAGTATTTATATACTTATACAATAGAGAGCAGTAATTATATAGTTATATTCTTGTACATAGAGGGCAGTATTATAGTAGTTATATTCTTGTACATAGGGAGCAGTATTATAGTAGTTATATTCTTGTACATAGGAGCAGTATTATAGTAGTTATATTCTTGTACATAGAGGCAGTATTATAGTAGTTATATTCTTGTACATAGAGAGCAGTATTATAGTAGTTATATTCTTGTACATAGAGAGCAGTATTATAGTAGTTATATTCTTGTACATAGAGAGCAGTATTATAGTAGTTATATTCTTGTACATAGGAGCAGTATTATAGTAGTTATATTCTTGTACATAGGGGGCAGTATTATAGTAGTTATATTCTTGTACATAGGAGCAGTATTATAGTAGTTATATTATTGTACATAGGAGCAGTATTATAGTAGTTATATTCTTGTACATAGGGGCAGTATTATAGTAGTTATATTCTTGTACATAGGGAGCAGTATTATAGTAGTTATATTCTTGTACATAGGGAGCAGTATTATAGTAGTTATATTCTTTTACATAGGGAGCAGTATTATAGTAGTTATATTCTTGTACATAGGGGCAGTATTATAGTAGTTATATTCTTGTACATAGGGCAGTATTATAGTAGTTATATTCTTGCACAATAGGGGCAGTATTATAGTAGTTATATTCTTGTAAATAGGAGCAGTATCATAGTAGTTATATTCTTGTACATAGGGGGCAGTATTATAGTAGTTATATTCTTGTACATGGGGGCCGTTATTAGTAGTTATATTCTTGTACATAGGGGGCAGTATTATAGTAGTTATATTCTTGTACATAGGGAGTAGTATTATAGTAGTTATATTCTTGTACATAGGGGGCAGTATTATAGTAGTTATATTCTTGTACATAGGAGGCAGTATTATAGTAGTTATATTCTTGTACATAGAGAGCAGTATTATAGTAGTTATATTCTTGTACATAGGGAGCAGTATTATAGTAGTTATATTCTTGTACATAGGGGCAGTATTATAGTAGTTATATTCTTGTACATAGGGGCAGTATTATAGTAGTTATATTCTTGTACATAGGTGGCAGTATTATAGTAGTACATAGGAGCAGTATTATAGTATTATAGTATTATAGTATAGTAGTTATATTCTTGTACATAGAGGGCAGTATTATAGAAGTTATATTCCTGTACATAGGGGCAGTATTATAGTAGTTATATTCTTGTACATAGGAGCAGTATTATAGTAGTTATATTCTTGCAGATAGAGGGCAGTATTATAGTAGTTATATTCTTGTACATAGAGAGCAGTGTTATAGTAGTTATATTCTTGTACATAGGGGGTAGTATTATAGTACTTATATTCTTGTACATAGAGGGCAGTATTATAGTAGTTATATTCTTGTACATAGGGGCAGTATTATTGTAGTTATATTCTTGTACATAATAGCAGTATTATAGTAGTTATATTCTTGTACATAGGGAGCAGTATTATAGTAGTTATTTTCTTGGACATAGGGACATTATTATAGTAGTTATATTCTTGTACATAGAAGCAGTATTATAGTAGTTATATTCTTGTACATAGAGAGCAGTATTATAGTAGTTATATTCTTGTACATAGGAGGCAGTATTATAGTAGTTATATTCTTGTACATAGAGAGCAGTATTATAGTAGTTATATTCTTGTACATAGAGAGCAGTATTATAGTAGTTATATTCTTGTACATAGAGAGCAGTATTATAGTAGTTATATTCTTGTACATAGAGAGCAGTATTATAGTAGTTATATTCTTGTACATAGGGGCAGTATTATAGTAGTTATATTCTTGTACATAGGAGCAGTATTATAGTAGTTATATTCTTGTACATAGGGAGCAGTATTATAGTAGTTATATTCTTTTACATAGGAGCAGTATTATAGTAGTTATTTTCTTGTACATAGGGATCTGTGGTTATATTTTTGGGAGTTTTCTGCCCTCATTTTTCCTGACAGTACAGTTCTGAAGTGACATTTATAATTTTAAAGCATATTTATCACCGTACCGTTGCTGTTGTGCCCCTTTTTCCTTCTCTTTCATTTTGTTCTTTGGAGTTTCTTTTATTTTTTTTCCCTTGTATTAATCTGTCACATTTTCTTCTTTCTCAGGACATCACACCCCTGCTCGTTCTGTTACAAGCTCTTGTTCTGTTTCGCACTAGAGTCACCTTTGTAGAATGAAACACTTATAAGCTGCTCATGAATTTTTTCTCTGTGGAGACCCGACTGTCGCCCCCCCCCCCCCCTCCCCGGGGGCTCTACCTTAAAATAGTCGTAGTTATACATCACATTTCACTGAACCTGACTTCAGTCATGATAGCAGCCACCAATCGGACCGCAGCGTTTGTCAGACACTTCAACCCGAAACAAAGATTACATTCTGCACCGCTCCTGCCGCGTCACGTCACGGCCGCTCAGTCCATTCAATGTGCAGCTGAAAGAAAACAGTCGGGCTTTCACCTCTGGCTAAGTACTTGTCACTGTCAATTTCCTTCCCTGTAATTCAGCTGCCATGAGCAGAAACCCAGCTCGCCGCTAAACGGAGAGAAAAAACCTGCCAAAATGCTGCAAACCCCATTGACAACACAGCGGCAGCAGGATTTACAAGGCAGGAATACTTCTGTAACAGATTAGTAGGTTATAGCACCAGCGGCATAACTAGAATTCATAGGGCCCCAGAGCAAAACCAGATGACGCCACCTAGTGACCATAAACTGAAACAAACTAAATTCATCTATATTAAATTTAAATATTTAAATCTGTATTTATTTAAATAAATTAAAATGATCTGTATTAAATTTAAATATTGAAATCTGTATTTATTTAAATAAACTAAAATTATCTCTATTAAATTTAAATATTTAAATCTGTATTTATTTAAATAAACTAAAATTATCTCTATTGAATTTAAATATTTAAATCTGCATTTATTTAAATAAACTAAAGTTACCTGTATTAAATTTAAATATTTAAATCTGTATTTATCTATTTAAATAAACTAAAATTATCTGCATTAAATGAAAATATTTAAATCTGTATTTATTTAAAAAAAACTAAAATTAACTGTATTAAATTTAAATATTTAAACTAAATAAAACTATCTGTATTAAATTTAACCCCTTAAGCCGAACGTCTGAAAAGTAGTTAATGACCAAAGAATTTTTTTTAAAGTTTTTAGCTCCTTGCGTTTCAACAGTTGTAACATTTTTTATTTTCTCAATGACGCAGTTGTATGAGGCCTCGTTTTATTCAAGACGAGTTGTACTTTATGGGGGAATAGTTTAAGTTCACTTATAAATAATTGCAGAATTTTTTAAATTTTTATTTTAATTTTTTTTGTTTTTTTACATTTCTTTTTACACCGTTCTCATTTTACACTTAATAACTTGTTAGATTAATTCTACAGGTTATTATGGTCGTGTGGATACCTCATATGTGTAGGTTGTTTTCTGTGTGTAATTTATGTACAATTATTTTTTTAAATATTTATTTTTATTTATTATTTATTTATTTTTTGTTTTACACTTTTTATTTTTTTTTGTTTGTTTTTTAAATCCCATGAAGGTAGAACTGTGTAACTTTTTTCTTTTTTTACACTTAGTAATGTATTATTATATTCATATATGCTAATATATTATAATCTGTGTCAGTCTGACACAGGCAGTGATCAGGGCAGCACACAGTCTGCCCTGATCACTGGCTTCTTACACAGACAGCCCTGGGGCTACTCTAGGCCTGAAAAGTAGTTAATGACCAGAACATTTTTTTTGTTTTTGCCTCCTTGCCTTTCAAAAGTTGTAAAAAAAATTTATTTTTTCAATGACGCAGTTGTATGAGGCCTCATTTTATTCGAGACAAGTCTTTACTTTATGGGGGAATAGTTTAAGTTTACTTATAAATAATTGCAGAACTTTTTTCATTTTTTTGTAAAATTGTTTTTGTTTTTTTACATTTTTTTACACCATTCACATTTCACACTTAATAACTTGTTAGATTAATTCTACAGCATATTACAGTCATGTCGATACCAAATATGTGTAGGGGTTTTATTTGTGTGCGTAATGTATGCACAATTATTTATCAAATATTTATTTTTATTTTTTTATTCTTTTTTTACACTTTTTATGTGTTTTTACTTTTTTTTTTAATCGTATGAAGGGAGAACTGTTTTTTACTTTTTTTTTTTTTACACTTAGTAATGTATTAGCATATTCATATATGCTAATACATTATAATCTGTGTCAGGCAGTGATCAGGGCAGCACACAGTCTGCCCTTATCGCTGACTTCTTACACAGACAGCCCTGGGGCTACTCTAGGTCCCCAGGGCTGACTGTGCAGCCGTTCCCCGGGCTCTGTCGGGTCACCGGGTGTTCCGATCACCTGACAGAGCAGGGAAACCCTTTGATTGCGCTGCGGTGACGAACTGCGGCAATCAAAGGGTTAAAGGTTTCCCCGCTCCCCGGTGCTTGCAGGAGCTGTGCTGGGAACAGGGCTGTGTAGCACAGCTCCAATCTCAGCGCTGCTGCGGTGCCGGAAGCCGCAAACTCCGATGTCTGCAGCGACGCCAAAAGACGGTGGGCGGTTGTTAAGGAGTTAAATATTTAAATGTGTATTTATTTTAATAAACTAAAATTATCAGTCTCTCCCCAATTATTACCTGTATACCCCGATTTATTATCCGTATACTGTATGAGTCATGAGCAAGCAGTTCGAGAAGGAGATCGCCATCGGCATTGATGTTTCCTTGACATCAATAAAAGCTTAATTACAATAATTGTCAGATTTCTTTAATAATTAGGATTATTTTATTCATCTTCCCAAGGGGTGAATATAGAAGAATCCCTGGGTCCCTGCGCGAAGTCTCTGAGAGGAGTTTAACCCCTTAAAGGGGTTGTCTCACTACATTGATTCATCTCACCTCAGTCCTATTTTCTTGGTCTATTCATAGAACCAGGTCTTAGATAGCAACCGGGCTAACCATCAAAAGGGGTCAAACGGGTCGTACTATAGCAACCAATGCTGGCAGCCTATCTGAGAGATAAAAGGTCTTGCTTAGCAACCTGGGACTGATGCAGCCCATACAAAGGGGATATCTAGGAAAATGGTAGGCCCCTGTTAATGGACACAAATTGCAAGTGACTTTTTTTTTGCAAGACTTTAAAAAAAAAAGCACAATCCCGTAGTGAGAAAAACCCCCTTTAAGCCCCAACCTAAAATATTTAAAAGGGGGTTGTCTCACTGAAAAAGATTCGCTTAAAAGCGGAACACTAAATAAGAAGTTTTTTCAAATATATTCTTGTTAATTTTTTTTGGTTTTGGGGAGCTAAAAAGGGTTTTTTCACCTCGAGGGTTTTATGTTTCTTATGGCCAAGCTGCGTTTGCTCCCCGTCTCTTTTTGTCTTATCTTATTGCGGGGAGTGACAAAATCACACAGTTTCAAAAAAGAAATGCAGGCCCTAGAGTTTTAAATTTGATATCTGATCTTTAGACAAAAGACACAAATTTTACACGTTTATTTACTCAGAACTCTTTGGACCTCAAGCAGAAATGGTTTTCTAATTAGCATAGGTCTAAATACCCAAGTAAAAATCTAAATACGACGTTTACCCGGAAGTTACGGGGATGCAGGGAGGGAATAATCTGCTGTGCTCTATGAAACAGTGAGATGAGAAAACCCCCTTTAATGACCACAAATGTATGAGGACTTTTTTTTGTCGGGAGAGTTGCATTTTTTTTGGGGGGGAGGGGGTATTTTTAATTTAACAAATAAATTACTGCAGAATTTTTTTTATTAACTTTATTTTTTTTGTAATAATTTTTTGACACGATTCACATTTTACACTAAATAAACTGCGGAAGAATTCTACAGGTTTTTTGCGGGCTGTAGAAAACTGATAGTGCAGTTTTTTGTGTAAGTAGCACTTTTTTTTTAAATATTTATTTTTATTTATTTAATTTTTTCTACATTTTTAAGCTTTTGACTTTTTTTTTAAAACCCATTAAAGGGTAACTAAAAACCCCCTTTTTCACCTCTTCGCTTGTGTGCCCAAAGGGGGGGTGGGGGGATTTTTTTGAATTGAGACATTGACCCCGCAGGGGAAAATCACCAGGGCCCTTTTCCTCTCCTTATCAAAGAAAGGTCTGTTTACGTAAAGAGTAGCACATTAGCCAAGTAGTAAGTTTTGCCTCCAGGCACAAGGGGGCCCCATGCAAAACCCTGCAGAAAACCCAAACCTGTGTTTTTTTTTTTACTCTTTATCAATGCACAGACCTCATTGAGGTTTCTTTTTTAATTTATTTGCACTGTTTGACTTATTACTAAGGAGTACAGAGGACGAGAATGTAATGACAGCATCTGGGGTTGAACACCTGCTCATCAGTGAGTGTATATGATTACTAAGGAGTACAGAGGATGGGAGTAGAATGACAGCACCTGGGGTTCAACACTCGCTCAGCAGTGAGTGTGTGTGATTACTAAGGAGTACAGAGGACAGGAGTAGAATGACAGCACCTGGGGTTCAACACTCGCTCAGCAGTGAGTGTGTGTGATTACTATGGAGTACAGAGGATGGGAGTAGAATGACAGCACCTGGGGTTCGAACACTCAGTAGCTGCCTGAGAGGAGAGGTGATGTCTGAGCATGTGCGACCAGGAGTGAGGAGCTCTCATCCCTGGTCTACCCCCGGGTTTGATGAGCTATAAAACAATGGATCACTAAAGGAGCAGCTACAATGCACCCTGATAGCAGGCTTCCTATACAGACATCCGTTGAGTTACTCTAGGCCCCCAGGGCTGACTGTATAGATATTCCCCAGGCTCTATTGGACTACTCTAGGTCCTCAGGGCTTCCTTTGAGTTGGTGAGAATCTGGAGCATTACATTTGTTGGTTAGATTAAACTCGCAAAATGGCCATTAAAAGAGAACTTTCATGTGAAACTTGACAGTCTATTCTTGTGCTGAGAGATAAAGACTATTCCATGCGAGAAATTGTCAAGAAACTGAAGATTTCCTACCACGGTGTGTACTACTCCCTTCAGAGGAGAGCACAAACAGGCTCTGACCAGAGTAGAAAAAGAAGTGGGAGGCCCCGCTGCACAACTGAGCAACAAGACAAGTACATTAGAGTCTCTAGTTTGAGAAATCAATGCCTCACAGGTGCTCAACTGGCAGCTTCATAAAATAGTACCCGCAAAATGTCAGTGTCAACATATACAGTGAAGAGGCGACTCCGGGATGCTGGCCTTCAGGGCAGAGAAAAAGCCATATCTGAGACTGGCTAATAAAAGGAAAAGATTAATATGGGCTAAAGAACACAGACATTGGACAGAGGAAGATTGGAAAAAAGTTTTTATTGAACGACAAATCGAAGTTTTTAGTGTTTGGATCACACGAAGAAAATTTTTGAGCGCAGAACAACTGAAAAGATGCTGGAAGAGGCCTGACGCCATCGTGAAGCATGGCGGAGGTCTGTGATGTGCTGGGGGGTTTTGGTGCGTGGGAATGTGGGAGGGTTTGTACAAGGTAAAAGGGATTTATTTTTTTTAAAACTCATTTTTATTGCTTATTTTCACATATTAAAGTTTACATCATATACCTGTTAATACAATTGTGTGCACTTTGTATTTCACAAAATGAAACAACAGCTTAAAGGGGTTGTCTCGCTACAAAGAATAGCTTTCAAATTGTAGGGACACAAAATAAAGACATTTTCCAAATATATTGCTTTTGTTCCTCTGTTTTCCTAAGGAGATACAAGTGAATTTATGACCTCCCTGGCTATTTCAGTTCCCTCAGTAACCAACCTTTTAAACAAATTCTCCCCTGCTGTTTGTTCAATGATGATAACAGTGAGCGACATCATCACACAGGTCATGGCAGTGTCCTGTGCTGCTCAGCAGTAAAAAGCTTGATTTATGTAAAATAAACAGAACTGTAATTAGGGCTTTTGTTTTGGGGATCAATAAGAAGTCCTTGTTAGTAGTTTGAGAAGCTAATCTGATCTAATTAGCATCTGAAAGCAACAGCATGGAGCTTTAACAAGCATGGAGCTGTATGCAAATGAGTCAGTCTGAACCAGGAAGTGACAGAGTATTTCATTCATGCATTCTCTGAAACTCTGAAGGGAGACAACTCCTTTAATCAAATAACACTGTCTGTGTGTAGCAGTAAAATTCCATAAAGTTTTCGTTTCTATCCTCGCTACTCAGAGAATCATATAACAGCAAACATACCTAATAAGTAGCTTAGGTACCTTCCTCTGGACCACATCCAGGCCCCATCCGCCCAACATGAATGAGCCAGAGTGGACCCAAACCTGACCCTGGAACGCACCTTCACACATAGTTCCTTATTTGCCGTCGGATCCCCCCTGGTAAAAGGGATTTTTAATAAGGAAGGCTATCACTCCATTTTGCAACGCCACAGGGCTGACTGTATAGATATTCCCCAGGCTCTATTGGGCTCCTCTATATCCCCAGGACTGACTGTATAGATATCCCCAGGCTCTATTGGGCTCCTCTATATCCCCAGGACTGACTGTATAGATATCCCCAGGCTCTATTGGGCTCCTCTAGGCCCTCAGGGCTGAGTGTATAGATATTCCCCAGGCTCTATTGGGCTCCTCTATATCCCCAGGACTGACTGTATAAATATTCCCAGGCTCTATTGGGCTACTCTATATCCCCAGGACTGACTGTATAGATATTCCACAGGGTCTATTGGGCTCCTCTAGGTCCCCCTGACTGTATAGACAATACCCAGTCTCTATTGGGCTACTCTAGGTCCCCCGACGTATAGAATTTTCCCCGGCTCTTATTGATCTACTCTAGGGCCCAGGGCTGACTGTATAGATATTCCCCAGGCTCTATTGGGCTACTCTATATCCCAGGACTGACTGTATAGAATATTCCCCAGGCTCTATTCGGCTACTCCCAGGTCCCAGGACTGACTAGTATAGATATTCCCAGGCTCTATTGATCTACTCTAGGCCCCCAGACTGACTGTATAGATATTCCGGCTCTATTTACTACTCAGGTCCCCGGGCTGATGTATAATTCCCAGCTCTATTGATCTACTCTAGGTCCCGGGTGACGTATAGAATTCCCCAGGCTCTATTGGGCTCTCTAGGTCCCCAGGTGACTTATAGAATTCCCCAGGTCTATTGGGCTATCTAGGTCCCCTGTGTTGATATTCCCAGGCTCTATTGGGTCTCTAGGTCCAGGACTAAAGTTAGATTTTCCCAGGCTCTTTTGGGGCTACTCTAGGTCCCCCAGGTGACTGTTAATATTCCCAGGCTTATTGGCTCTTTTGTCCCCGGCTGACTGTTAGATTTCCCCCGGGTTTTTGGGGCTACTTGGCCCCAGGGCAGACGTATAGATTTTCCCCAGGCTCTATTCTACCTATCCCCAGGTGACGTATAGATATTCCCAGGCCTATTGCTCTCTGGGTTTCCCAGGCTGACTTTATAGATTTCCCAGTTTTTGGGGCACTCTAGCCCCAGGTGACGTTAGATTTCCCCCCAGCCTATTGGGGTTACTCTGCCCCCCTGACTGTATAGATTTCCCCCGGGCCTAGGGTCTTAGGCCCCCCAGGGGGCTGACTGATAATATTCCCCGGGGGCTCTTTTTGGTCTCTTGGTCCCCGGGACGACTGTATAGTATTCCCAGGCTCTTTTGGGGCTACTTTTACCCCCGGGGCGACTGTATAGATATTCCCGGGCTCTTTTGGGGGTTTTTTCCCGGGTGATGTATAAAATTTTCCCCCAGGCTTATTGGGCTACTTAGGCCCCCCCAGGTTGATGATGATTTCCCCAGGCTTTTGGGGGCTCCTTACCCCCAGGGCTGACTGTATAGATTTCCCCGGGCTCTTTTGGGGTACCTAGGCCCCGGCTGACTGTAAGATTTTCCCCAACTCTTACTATTAGGTCCCAGGCTGACTGTCGACATTTCCCCAGGCTCCATTGAGTCACGGGAAGCCGACTTTCCCGTGGAGCGGGGGAAAGGGTTTTAATTTTTTTGGTCGGGACCTCTCAATAAAAGGGGTTAAACCCGGGGTCAGAGGTGCCTGCTTTGGATTGCAGGCTGTTTAGGAAAAGGGCTTTTTAATACACTTATTCTAAAAAACTGCACCGTTTTTTGCCTCCCCACCCCTATATCATGGCTCGTTAAAGAGTTAAAGGTTGGTTAAGAAAAAATAAATGTTGGGAAATTATTGATTTGCGGAAGTTGACCTGGGACTGCCATGATTTCACATTGTAGCCCCATATGGGGGACGGGTGTTTTTACAGGGAGGCAGGTTGGCAAAACCCCCTGGGCGGCCCCCCTTTCTTGAGACAGGGGTTGAGGGAGAAGCGGGGAGCAATTAACACACAATAGGTCAAACAACAGCATGTGCAGTATACTCAAGTCTCTAGATGCAGGTCTCTCACGCAGTTCGGCTTGCAGTCCCATTACGGGTTAGGTGGACGCCAGACATCGGGCAGAACAGAATGCACACCTGTGCGACGTTTCGGGAGGTGATCCGCCCCATTTTGGAGACGACACGCCCCCTTTCTCAAGGAAAGTCTGTAGTTTTTATTCTACATTTTGAGCAGTCAGGGAGCATACTGTTGCCACTTGCCCATTGACTTTATATGTTGAGTGGTCGGCATGTAATTGTGCAGCTTTGAGAGTGGAGAGCCGGCTGTCAGTTGCTGCCGGACTCTCCAGGGGGAAGACAGAGATGATTTATTAGTGTCCCTCTCTTCCCGATTGCAGTATACATAGAGCTCAATAAGAGCTATATAAAATAATAAGAAGGGAGCCTCCAGGCTTCCTGCTTCCCGGAACCCGGGATCTGGGGTTACCAAAGGTTGGTAATGAGGACTGCTGGATCTTATCAGTCCCAGATCAGGTCTGCAATCAGTACAGGCGGTTGTTTTTCTCTGTATTTTCTCTATACTGAGGCTAATAGGTCATCCTCAGTTACAGGGAAACCAGAAATAAATATTATGTAAAAATGCCCCCTCTGATATGGGCTACAAAAATAAATTAAATAAAATAAAAACACAAAAAACTAAAAAATTAGTAAAAAAAATGGAAACAACCCAGATAGCGACTTTCAGCCCCATCAAAATCTGTGAAAGAAAAGTGACACAATGACAGAACTTTTGCTGTTAATAAAAACAATTGTGAATAATACATTTTCCTAATGTTTTTGTAACGGAAAAAAAAATCACAGAATTTCACAAAATTAGAAGCATAAACTAAAAAGCGTCATAGCGGTCAAAGCACCGTGTATAAGGAAAGTGATGGCTAATGCTGACGTGCTGCGGCCTGGGCCAACATGCTATTGTGGAGGAGTGGGGTGGGAAGAGACATGTTTCTCCTTGACCTGGGTGAGATTCTTCTTCTTATTATTTATTTTAGAGCCCCCTTAGTTCCAGGGCCCTGTACATTCGAGGGGGTCACATACATAACATTGGCCCAACAGTTAAAAGTGACAATAAGTAACTAACAACTGGTACAGAGGGAGAGGGGGGCCCTGCCAAGGGCCCCCCATCTACAAGGAAGGGGGAAAGGAAGGGTGGGGGGCGACTGTTTGGGGGGGGGTAGGGGCAGGGGGTATTGGGGTTTTGGGGGTCCTGAAGAGATGGGTTTTCGGTTTTTTTTGAAGCTGGTGAAAGGGGGGAAGTTGATGTTTTGGGGCAGTGAGTTTGGTCTGGGGGAAGCACGGGAGAAGCTTGGAGAGGTTTGTGTGAGGGCTGAAAAGGGGAGACAGGGGAAAAAGGCCCCTGTGAGGAGCGGAGGTTGCGGGGGGAGGTATCTGGAGATTGGGCAAGTTATAGGGGAGAAGTTATGGAGAGCTTGTAGTCAGGGTTGTAACTTAACTGGATGCGGAAATGGGGCCCAAATGGGGGTTTTGGGGAAGGGGAGAGGCAGAGGATGACGAGGAGGAAGTGGAAAAGATGGGCGCAGATTTAAGGATGGATTGGAGGGGACGAGGGTGCTAGTGGGGGGCCCACAGAGAAATGTTGCAGGGCAGGCGGAGATGAAAGGGCAGGGGCCCAGCTTTTTTTTTTTGTGGCTTTGGAGTTGAGGAAAGAGCGGTTGGAGATATTTTCCTGGGGCGGCAGAAAGGGGTGAGGGCTTGGAGGACAAGCGGGAGTAAAAAGGGTTATCCAAGGCCGGACTTGTGGGCGGGTGAAAGAGTGAAGCCATTGCTGTGATAGGAGCAGGGGGGAGGAGGGAGTGGGAGGGGAAAGATGAATTCTTTTCTCCACTTTCGTTTAAGGGGGTGGGAGGAAAAGAAGGAGGAAATGGACAATAGGTTTTTGGGGATCCGGAGAGAGAAAAGAATTGGGCCGGAGATGTAGAGTTGGTATAATCAGCAAAAAGGTGGAAATTAAGCCGTGGGGGGTAGAGCTGAAAAACCCAAGGTTAGATAGAAAAGGTAGTGGCCCCGGGACTGACCCTTGGGGACCCCAATAAGAGCGGGGAGAGGAGGTGGAGCGGGAATGAGAGACGCGAAAGTCCGTCAGTGAGTGAGGAGATCCAGGAAAGGGCCAAGTGGGGGGAATGTAAAAAGGGGGACGGGTTTAGGAGGTGGGAAGGTGTGGAAAGGGGAGGCAGGTCTAAGGGAGGAGCACGATAATGGGTGGGCTTTGCATTTGGTCTTGGGGACCTTGGTTAGGGGGTTTCGGTAGTGGGTTTGGGGGCGGAAACCCGATTTTAGTGGTCAAAAGAGAGTTGGGGAGAGTGGGAGGGCGGAAGTGACCCGCTCAAAAAGTCAAACGGGAAAAGGAAGCAGTGAGATTGGACGATAGTTGGACAGTGAGGAGGGGTCAAGAGATGGTTTCTTACAGTAGAATGGTTCAGGATTGGAGATCTTGCAGTTTGTGAAAACTGACCGTTTAACCACTTAGATGCCATGATCTTTAAGACTGTGGCATCTAAGCTTTTATACAGGAAGGTTCTTCATTTTTTTTTACGTTTAAGATATCCATCCATCGAGTACCGAACCCCGGGAGATACCGCAACATGGCCCCAGGGGGGCCCCCTAGAGATAATGGAGCAAAAATAGTCCTATGGGGCTATTCTGCTTTAATCCCCCTTTGGGGACTAGTCTATCATGTTTTTGAGTCCTGCAGGAATAAATCCCGCTGGAAAATAGAGTAAACAGAGCCCACATAAGGCTGCATCACTCACCTTACTTGGTGCAGGAGATCCTGTGTGCACCACCGCAGATAGACCACATAGTTCCCTCCGCCAATAGCCCTCTCCCCTCCTGATGAGATTTCGGGTTGCCGAGCGGCTACCATGATAGCTGATAACATAATAAAAGCTTCCTAAGCCCATGTTAGTGCTCCTATTACTTCCGCCATAGTTTAAAATTAAAAGAAAAAGCCCCGGGTAAACCAGGGGTCTTCAAAATGCGGCCCCAGCTTTTGGGGGAAAATACAACTCCCCTCATGCATTTGATAATCTATAACAATTGGCATGATGGGAGTTGTAGTTTCCCAACAGCTATAGAGAGCCGCAGTTTGAAGACCACTGGTGTACACCTTTGTTACTAGGGGAAATTTATGCAGGGCAAATGTTTTAGAAAAACTCCCTCTAGAGGTAAGTACCCTTTTTAACTGCATGTAAAAAAATGAAAAAAATTAAAAAATAAAAAATTATTAAAAAATATAAAAAATTTAATTCCTCCTCTTTTGCCATTTTACAAAACATATCTATATATATATTTAAAAAGTGACTCATAAGTGGTACCGCCTCATCCATATAAGTCCGATCTATTGAAATGTAACATCATTTATTCCATGAACACCGAAGGAAAAAAAACGTCCACGACGCCATTTTTTTTGGGGGGGGGGGGGGGGGGGGCGTCATTTAGGTCCCTGCAAAAACTGGAACAAAAAAGTGTTATCTTTTAAAAGGCCGTGTCCCAAAATGGTCCCAATGACAATTACAACCCAGACATGACCCTCACTCAGCTCCATGGGGCGAAAACCAAAAAAAAGCTATTGGCTGAAGAAAATGGCGCAAATGTAAGGAATAGAGAATGTTTTATCAAAACAAGGAAAACCCTCCATATTTGGTATCACCGGAATCGCACCGACCTGCAGAATATAGATAAAACCCCCATTTAACAAAGAGTGAACGCTGTAAAAAAAAAACCCTCAAAACCGGCACAAGAAATTTTTTTTTTTTTTCCCTTCACCCCCCCTGAAAAAACCCTTTTCCCAGTACATTCTATGATACGGTCAATGGGATTATTAAGAAGGGCACCATGTCCTGCAAAAAAAAAAAAAAAAAAAAAAAAAAAAAAATTTCTGTCTATGTAGATAGAAAACTAAAAAGTTATGGGGTCTTGGGGCGGGAAAAAAAAAAAACAGTGAGCCAAAAAATTATGACCAGCTGTCAGGAAAGGGTTAAAAAATACATCTCGTTCTATAAAAAATCAACAAGCCCTCATATGTCTCTGAATACAAAAAAAAACAAAACTTTATTATTTCTAGAAGGTTGAGGGGGGACTCAATCGATCCTGCGTACGTTCGACTCCATCTGTTCCATGATGAGCAGAAAATTAGTTTTTCCAGATGAAAACAACCCTTTGTGCAAATAGCGGAGTCAAATTCTGATAATGCAGTGAAAACTGAAGCCTTTTCTGCCAACGCAGTAGGATTAGTAGAGGTGCAGTGACATCCGTCTGCTCCGGGGGGGGGGCCCTCGATACACATGTAGGGTTAGCAGAGGTGCGCTCGTGGAACATATCGTCGCTCCGGGTATCCATACAACAGTAGGGTTAGCAGTAGTGTGGACTCTCAGTGACAATCGTCTGCTCGGGGCCCCATACACAGTAGGGTTTGCAGAGGTGCAGTGATATCCGTCTGCTCCAGGACCCCATTACACAGTAGGGTTTAGCAAGAGGTGAAGTTTTAGTTGCTCATCCGTTTCTTGGGTGCCCACTTACACAGTAGGGTTAGCAGAATATGCAGTTAACATCCGTCTGCTCTGGGGCCCATACCACAGTAGGGTTTTTTGAGCAGAGGTTGCAGTGAACATCCGTCTGCGCAGAGGCACCATTACACAGTAGGGTTAGAAGAGGTGCAGTGAATCTGTCTGCTACGGGGCCCCATACACTAGTAGGGTTAGCAGAGGTGCAGTGACTTTCCGTCTGCTACGGGGCCCCATACACAGTAGGGTTAGCATAGAGGTGCAGTGACATCCGTCTGCTCCAGGGCTCATACCACGGTAGGGGTTAGCAAGAGGTGCAGTGACATACGTCTGTCCCAGGGGACCCATACCACAGTAGGGTTATCAGAGGTGCAGGGACATCCGTCATGCTCCGTGGCCCCCATACACTGTTGGGTTTAGCAGAGGTGCAGTGACATCTATCTGACTCCCAGGGCCCCATACACAGTAGGGTTAGCAGAGGTGCAAGGGGACATCCATCTGATCTGGGCCCATAAACAGTAGGTTAGCAGAGTGCAGTGACATCGTCTTGCTCCCGGGGCCCCATACACAGTAGGGTTAGCAGAGGTGCCTAGTGACATCCATCTGCTCCAGGGCCCCTATTACACAGTAGGGTTCAGCAGAGGTGCAGTGACATCGTCTGCTTCCGTGGCCCCATACACAGTAGTGTTAGCAGAGGTGCAGTGACATCCATCTGCTCCAGGTCCCATACACGTAGGGATAGCAGAGGTGCGGTGGACATCGTCTGTCCGGGCCCCATTACACAGTAGGGTTAGTAGAGGTGCTAGTGTCATCCATCTGCTTGGGCCCCATACACAGTAGGGTTAGCAGAGGTGCAGTGACATCCATCTGCTCCAGGGCACATACACAGTAGGGATAGCAGAGAGTGCGGTGACATCCGTCTGCTCCGGGGGCCCATGTACAGTAGGGGTTAGTAGAGGTGTTGCAAGTGAATCCATCTGCTCTGGGCCCCATACTCTGGTATCGCGCGTTAGCGCAGAGGTGCAGGAAGTGACATCTGTCCCTGCTCCGGGGGCCCCATACACAGTAGGGTTAGCAGAGGTGCAGTGACAACCATCTGCTCCTGTGGTCCCATTACACAGGATGGCGTTTGAGCAGAGGTGCAGTGACAATCCGTTCTGTGCAGGGTCCCGATTCAACAGTAGGGTTAGTAGAGTTTGCTAGTGACATCCGTTTGCTCCAGAGGGACCCATAAAACCAGTGTGGGTTAGCAGAGCTGCTAGTTGAGTGACAAATCCGTCTGCATCCAGGGCCCCATACACTAGTAGGTTGTAGCAGAGGTGCAGTGACATCCGTTCTGCTGTCAGGACCCCATAACACTAGTCGGGTTAGCAGAGGGGCGTAGTGACATCCGTGGCTCCGGGTGCACCATACACGTAGGGTTAGCAGAGGTGCTGTGTCATCCGTTCTGCTCCAGGGTGTGCATACACAGTTTCATAGGGGAGTTAGTAGAGGTGCAAGTGACTTCCGTCTGCTCCTGGGCACATCATAGTGAGGGTTAGCAGTCGGCTGTCAGTGACATCTGTCTGCTCCATGGCCCCCATACACAGTAGGGTTAGCAGAGGTCGCAGTGACTCATCCTGTCTGTCTCCGGGTGTCCCCATACACAGTAGAGTGTAGCAGAGGTGCAGTGACATCCGTCTGCTCCATGCGTGCCCCTGTACACAGGTAGGGTTAGCTGAGTGGTTGCAGTGACATCCGTCTGCTCCATGGGCCCCATACACAGTAGTGTAGTAGAGGTGCAGTGACATCCTCGTCTGCTCTCGGGGCCCCATACACTGTAGTGTTAGTTAGAGGTGCAGTGAAATCTGTCTGCCGCTCCGGGGCCCCTATACACAGCCCCCCCCCCCCCCCCCCCCCCCCCCCCCCCCCCCCCCCCCCCCCCCACAAAGGTTAGCTGAGAGGTGCAGTAAACATCGTTCTGCTCCAAGGGCCCCATTACTACAGTGGGTTAGCAGAGGTGCAGTTTGAAATCCGTCTGCTCCAGGGCCCATACACGCGAGTTTAGGGTTAGTAGAGGTTGCATGACATCCGTCTGATCCGGGTTGGCCCATACACAGTTAGGTTAGTAGAGGTGCAGTGACATCTGTCTGCTCCGTGGGCCCCTATGACACAGTATGGGTAGCAGAGGTGCGGAGTGACTGTCTGTAATGCTCCAGGCCCCATAACGTAGTAGGTATGTTAGGCAGAAGTGCGAGTGACACTGTCTTGCCTCCGGGGCCCCATAAACAGTGGGTTAGCAGAGGTTGGCAGTGACATCCGTCTGCTCCTAGCTAGCCCCATAAAACAGTAGGTGTTAGCAGAGGTGCAGTGATATCTGTATTGCTCCTAGGCCCCATACACAGTAGGGTTAGCAGAGGCTAGGGAGCGTCGCTTAGGCTGTTTTATTCGGGGGGCTCGGGCCCTGAATTTAAACCCCCTGTGCCCGAGTCTCTCCGGGCTACGGCCCTTGCGCTGGCCTGGAGCACTCGACTGGGCTCTTGAGCTGCTGTGTGCGTCCGATGGAAGCACACACAGCTGAGGGCCTTCTGCGGTGGCAGAGAGCCGAGCGCTCCCTGCCCCAAAAGACAGTGTCGGTACCCGCAAAGTACTACATCGCGCGTCTGCCTGTCCTCGTGGCGCACAGCGCGTCATAGGCCGTGCTGCTTTCCGAGGGCTGCCGGCAGGAGAGCGGGCTGGAAGAGGACAGAGCGCGCTCGCCGGGGGAGTTAAGCGTGAGTATTAATGTTGTTATTTTGTATAGGTTACCTGCCTGCAGTGCCCCTTAAATACTGCCCTGATGCCTTGCCTATAATGCCCTGCCTGTGGCCCCCATATCCCGGCCTGTGACCCCCATATGCTGCCTGTGGCCCCCTAATCCCTGTCTGTGGCCCCCTATTATCCTGTGCCCTATAATGCCTGCCTGTGGCCCCCATATGCTGCCTTGTGCCGTCTTTTATATCCTGCCTGTTGGCCTCCGCACATATAATGCCTTTGTGACCCCCATATACTAGCTGTGCGCCCATTTACTGACTGTGCTCCCATTCCCTGCCTGTGGCCGTGTGCCATTATCCCTGCTGTGGCACCCCATATGATAACCTGTGCCCTATAACATGCCTGGTGCCCCAATATACCTGCCTGTGCCCCCATATACCTGCCTGTGCCGTCCCATATGGCATGCCTGTGGGCCTCCACATATACTGCCTCAGTGCCCCCTTTATACTGCATCAAGACCCTATATACTGCATGTGGCCCCATATACTGCCTGTGCCCCCTATATACTGCCATTGGCCCCATATACCTGCCTGTGGCCCCTATATTCTGCCTCGAGTGTCTCCCATAAACTGCTAGTGGCCCCAATATAATGCGTTCAATGACCGCTAAATACCTGCCTGTGCCGCCCATATACTGCTAGTGCCCCCCTTATACCTGGTCTGTGCCCGCCCCTATACTGCCTGTGGCCCCTATATACTGCATCAGTGCCCCCTATATAACTGTGCTCAGTGCTCTTATATAACCTGACTCGCAAGTTGATTCCTATATACTGCCTCAGTGCCCCTATATGACATGCCTCAGTGCCCCCATTATATGCCTGTCGGCATTCCTAATATATCCTGCCTGTGCGCCCCCTATGACGCCTCCCCCTGCTGTGGCCCAATTACCGGCTGTGTGCCCCAGTTCCGACCCGCAATCCTGCCTTCAGTGCCCCTTATCTATACCTACTTGAGAGGACGTGCTATACTAAAATTAAGGAGAGTGGCTGGAAATGTGAGGGACTCTGTAGGGCTGTGACGTGAGTGTATGAATTCAGATATGCGTTAATTTTTTTTACTTGGTCCGCCGACACTCAGTATCTAAATGGATTTAGAAGAGTGTAGTGAATACAAAACAGTATGAAGATTTTGGCTCATTTACATAGAGCTTAAAGATGCGCCAAAACTTTGTATGGGCATAGAGTGTACTGCGCCTAATGTCTTGGCGCACTAAGCTCGTGTAATGCGCCAAATAATCTGTCGTTATTCTACACCCTCAGAATCTCGTAATCCAAGCATGTGGAAAATTTAATCGAGGGGACATGTATGAAATTTTCGAATGTGTACTTTTTTTTACTTGCTGCCACACCCACAGTTCTAAATGATATAGAAGAGTATACTAAATACGACATGATTTTTGGGCGCATTACATAGAGCTTATGTGCTGCATGTTTGGCGTTAAGCTCTATTGCCACTGACAAAGTTTGGTCGCATTACAGGCAGTAGAGTGTAATGCGCCAAAAGTGATCTGTCGTTATTCTACACTTTTCTCATATATATTTAGAACAGGGAGTGTCGGCGCTCAAGTAAAAAAAATGTACGTCATTATGAATTCATACATGTCGCCGTGTATTTGTGTCCTAATGTGTCAGGGACGAGTCTTGGCTGGCAGGCAATCAGCATGAAGGTGGTGAACCTGTGTTGGGAGTAAGTAAAAGGGAAAATGTGAACGGACGCTGATCAGAAATGACGTGTCTCGGTGTGAGTCACTAAATGTAAGCAGTGTAATCACTTATATTTTCTGCAGAGCGTACATACAACTTAGTATCTACCACTATCTGGTCCCTGTATGCGGTGTTGGTATAATGTTAATCAGAGCCTGTGTACAGGCTGATAGTCACATGTGGGGGTCCGGTTTGTAAGGGTCTGGCAGATTATTGAGCCTTAAGTATAATAGTTTGGGGTCTTGGTTTTGTGTGTGTGTGGTGTTTTAGTAACGCAATCACTTGTCTGGTAGATTTGCTCCATGTGTAGGTTGGATGTTGTTGGTGAACTGTGTTGGTGTTATTGTCATATGTAAGGTGAGAAGTCTGAAAAGTAAATTTGTCATTGGTTTGATTTTTTACTGTCTACTGTGACTGCTGAGGACGATGGACGGGTTCTGTGGCGTATGTGCAGAAAATTAGTGACATGGAACAGGAAGGTTTTTCTCTGTAAAAAAACTATCCGCAGTGCACAAATGAGGCGGGAAAAACACAAAGGGCCCGAGCAATCCGGATGTTTTAGGACCATAGCAAACGCCCCTGAGCAAGGTTGCCAGTGACATCTGTCTACTCCAGGACACATACTCAGTAGGTGTTAGTAGTGAAGTGCAGTGACTCAATCTGCTCCCGAGGCGCGCCATCACACAGTCTTGGGTTTAGCAGAGGGTTTGCAGTGACTTCCCTCTGCTCCGGGTTGGCCCCATACGTACTGTAAGGTGTTAACAGAGGTGCTGTGACTTACTGTCTGATCGGGGCCACATAACACAGTAGGGTTTGCGGGTTGTCTGCAGTAAAGTCTGCTAGGATGGCTCCCATACACAGCAGGTCAGTTAGCAGAGGTAGCGTGACAGTCGTCGCTCTGGGCCCCATACACAGGTAGGGTTATCAGAGGTGCAGTTACATCCTGCTGCTCGGGGCCCAATACACAGTAGGGGTTTAGCAGGAGTTGCAGTGACATCCGTCAGTGATCCAGGTTGGCCCCTTGACAGCAAGTTAGGGATAGCAGATGGTGCAGTGACATCCCGTCTGCTCCCGGGGCCCATACACAAGTAGGGTTAGCTGAGGTGCAGTGTCGTACTGCTCTGGGGGCGACCCATACACAGTAGGTTAGCAGAGGTGCAGTGGACATCCGTCTGCTCAGGGCCTATCATCAGTAGGGTTAGCAGTAGGTGCAGTGACTTACTGTCTGCTCCAGAGCCATATACCACAGTAGAAGTTTAGCAGAGTGTGCAGTGAATATCCATCTGCTCCGGGCCCCATCATACACAGTAGGGTTAGCAGAGGTGCTAGTGACGCATCTGTTGCTCTCTGGACCCCTTATCACAGTTACGGGTTAGCAGAGGTGCAGTGACCATCCGTCTGCCTCCGTAGGCCCATACACAGTAGGGTTAGCTATGAGGTGCAGTGACATCTGTCTGCTGGGTGCTCCCATCACACAAGTAGGGTTAGCAGTGGTGCAGTGTCCAGTGACATCTGTCTGCTCCGGGGGGCCCATACACTAGTAGGGTTAGCAGAGGTGCAGTGACTATCAGTCTGCTCCGGGGCGATACGCAGTAGGGTTAGCTGAGGTGCAGTGACATCCGTCGGCTCGGGGCCCTATACACGTAGAGTTTTAGCAGAGGGTGCAGTGACATCTGTCTGCTCCAGAGGCCCATTACACAGTAGAGGGTAGCAGAGGTGCTGTGACATCCATCTGCTATGTGGACGTCCTGCCATACAGTAGGCGTAGCAATGAGGTGCAGTGACATCCTCTCTTTTGCTCCGGGTGGCCCATACACAGTTAGAGTTAGCAGAGGTCGCAGTGACTTCTGTCTGCTCACAGAGAGCCCCCACATACCACGCAGTAGGGTTAGCAGAGGTGCAGTGACATCTCCACGACATAAATCTATTTTTGCCTATTTGGGTGTAATCTTGTAGCTGAAATTTCACTGTGTGAAGAGAAAGTAACTGTGACCCATATTAAAAAATAACTTTTTACTCGTACGTTTAAAAATGCCCCTTTTCAAAAAGGACAACAGCAAAAGAACCCCTAAATTTGTTCTCTAGAAAGATGCTTTATGTCCCAACGATCTAGATAAACCGTACATGTCTGTCCCAAGGGTGTATAGCCCCCCTTTGGTTGAGTAGTCGCCCAAAAAGAGGGCCCCACCCATTAGAGCGCACCCTGTTAGGCACAACCCATAAAATGATTCCTAAAAAGGGGACAAAACAAAAAATTCCATTACAGTTCGAACGATCTAGGAGAGAAAAATCTATACATATAAATCATTCAGTACACAGAAAATCATTTACTTGTGTAATTGTTCAAAACCCGATGCGTTTCCCCCAAAGAGATATATAGGGTTGATCAGGGGGTAAAAAAAAGAACAATTAAATATCACAAGACTAATACAACAACATATATAAGATAATGAGTGAAAATACTTAGCAATGATATCTTTAGTGGTGGTTAGTGATGGTAATGCCGTCAGGATAATCCAAGAGGATGCTAGACGATAATGTGTCTGATGCCCCAGTAGTGACGAGACTGCCATGCACACCTGTTTCCCATGAAGATATTTAAATAGACGCCACCGGAAGTGACCTCACAGAAATTTGCATAATTACTTCTAGGCTTCCCATACGATGACTAAGTTTAAACCTATAAAATGAGTAGAAACCTCTCATTAAGGAATAGTCCATGTCCGGAGGAACAGCCGTCCCTTTCCGATACATTCACGACGGCGTCCCCAGGCAAACAACACGCGCCTCAGGGGACTGTGCGCGCATGCGCAGAAGCCGTTCCAAAGTCGCGGAACTACTGAAACGGGAATCACATCCAGAAGCGCGCATGCAGCCACTGCCGCAAAATGCACTGATGGGAAGAAACGGGCTATATAAGATATATGCATACTCTGCCGTGCGCTAGCAATCGAGTATGTGAGCAAAGTAAATTAAGAGGGAAACACCGGCATCACAGCATGGGGATTCATGTCAGACACTAACAATACAAATAGATATAAACAAAGAAGTTGGTGGACAATGTGTCATATATAGCCAACGCAGGTACAATCCAAAGTAAGAACATTCACAACCTAAGCATAATATACAAATATGGAAAGGAGAGTAGCAAATCCATTATCATCAAAGGTAAATATACTGCTATACCCAACATCAAATTAATTTTTTAGGGAAAGCTATAATAAACCCCTCTATGCAACAGGGCGTTAAATACCGAGGGTAACCTAACAAAAAGCAGCCAAAAATATAACATCTCGTTAAGGCCCTCGGTTGCATTTTTTTGGGCCTTATGTCCATTCAGTTTCCTTACAAAGGAGAATTTTCAAATTCACCTTTTCTAGGGTATCGAATTTTTTAAATACAGACAAAAAAAAAGGAAAGTAAAATCAAATTTCATGTTTTCCCACACATGACGGGCCAATGGGGTACTCTACGATGTACACGCCCCATAGATGTTCCCCTACCTATCTTAATGTATCAGTTTTTTTTTCCACTACGTTTTTTACACTGACAATAATAGATAGACTACCCCTTTGATAAAAAATTGAAGAAATCTCTGATTTTAAAAATTTTTCCGTGGCCGAAACACAAACCCCTTGGTTTTTTTCTGCACAGAAGGGCAGAAACACACTTCCCACATCTGTACATCCCAAACAGGTTTGCGTTCTAGCCAAGACTGAGGTTTGGGTGGAGACTAAGTATAGTATTGTCTACCTGAAAGGACCCCCCCTCCGTTTTAACAGAGGGTCTCCGGGATACTTTTTTCCAACCCTTGTCAGCTCGAAAACCGCCCAAAAATTTCCTCAAGATTCATAACTTCATCACACAGTCATCATATTTCCCAAATAATTTATCATTGACCCCCTTTGGGTTTCTTTTGGTTGGGTTTTGGTGGGGAAGTTCTTCTTTTCCAAAGGCATATTTGAAAGCCGTTTTAAAATCGGAAAAGGGGAAAACCGCAATCAAAAAACGCCCTTTAAGTCTTTAATTGTAAAAAAATTCTTCAATATTTGAGCAGTTACGCCTCATCCTGAGGTACTGCCCCTTTGGGGAAAACCTCGTTTAAGACTCGTGATGGGGCTTCCCATCTAAATAATTTTTTGTTGATGTAAAGGTTTTCTAAAGGGTTGTCTGTAGCCGCCTGCTTATCCTTTCCCTATTTTTCATCCCAAAAAGATATTTGCTCTCTTGTATTTTTGAAATGAAACTGAGTCCCAAATTTTATTAGTTAAAGGGGATCAATGAAAGAATGAAATGGGCCTCAGTACCCGCCACAAAGAACACATCACAATTTATCCCCCCACAAAATATACGGAGGTATAGGTCTCGGGGCCCATGAACACCAGGGGGCTTTCCCCCGCCCAGGAAAAATTTTGATACGAGGGGGCACGGGCTCCCCATAGCTGGCCCCGACTGGGGTAACCCTGGGCCCAAAAAAAAAGTTGTGGGGGAGTACAAAACCCCGGAGTTGGAGTACCGTGTATTGTGATTTTCATGCCGTTACTTTAGTAAGCAGAAAGGGTTCAATTGCCTTTAGTCCACAAAGGGGAGGAATACTACTAAGAGAGCCTCTACATCCCCCGACTAATTTTTAAACATATCCACCCAAATTCCTTTGTTTACTAGTAGGGCGAGGTATCCCCAATAGGAAGGCAAGGAACCACAAAAAACCCCCCCAAAATTTTTCTAAGTAGATCCCCATTTCTGTGTGAGAGACTATACCCAAAACTATCGGGTTCCCTTTAAGGGGGGGGGACCCCCTTTGGTTTTGGGCAGTGCTAAAATGTTCTATTTTAGTTTTTTTTGGGAAAAAGAATTGGATTTTTCCTTAATAATATTCCCACTCAATCCCCCATTCACTTTTAATTTTGTCTGCTCCAGGGCCCATACACAGTAAAGGGGTTAGCAGAGTGCAGTGACATCCGTCGCTCCCGGGGCAACATACACAGTAGGTTTGAGAGGGCAGTGACACCGTCCCCGCTGCAGGGCCCCATAACAGTAGGGGAGCAGAGTCATGACATCCATCTGCCCGGGCCCCAAACACAAGGTTAGGAAGGTGCAAGCACCGTCGCCCGGGGAACATACACAAGGGTTTGAAAGGTGCCTGACATCCTCTCTCCCGGGGGAAAAAACACATTTGGGTTAGCAGAGGGCAGTGACTCCTTGCTCCAGGGCCCCATAAACCCGAAGGTTACAGAGGTGCGTGACATCCCTCTGCTCCCCGGCCCCCTACACAGTAAAGGGTTACAGAGGTGCAGGACATCGTTGCTCAAGGCCCCCTACAAGTAGGGTTTGGAGGGGCAGTGAAACTTTTGCTCAGGCCCCAACACAGTAGGTTAGCAGGGTGCATTTGACACCGTCTGCTCCGGGGCCCCCATACACAGTTTTTTAGCAGGGGTGGGGGAGGACGTCTGCTTGGGGCCCCTACACAGGGAAAGGGTTTTCAATGTTGCAGGGGGTTAATCTGTTTTGCTCCGGGGCCCCATACACAGTAGGTTTGAGAGGTGCGTGACATCGTCTCCCGGGGCCCCTAAACCCGTAGGGTTAGCAGAGGTGCAGTGACATCGTCGCTCCGGGGGCCCATAAAAGTAGGGGTTTCAAGGGCAGTGACATCCGTTTCCCGGGCCCCCTACCAGTAGGGTTTTCAAAGGGGCGGACATCGCTGCTCCAGGGCCCCATACACGTAGGGTTAGCAGAGGTGCGTGACATCCCTCTCTCGGGCCCCATACAAGTAGGGTTAGCAGAGGTGCAGGACATCCCCTGCTCCCGGGCCCCATCACAGTAGGGGTTTGCAAGGTGCATGACATTCGTCGCTCCGGGCCCCAAAAACAGTAGGGTTAGGAGGTGCATACATCCCTTTCCGGGGGCCCCCTAACATAGGGTTAGCAGAGGGCAGTGACATCCACTGCTCGGGCCCCCTACACGTAGGGTTAGCAGAGGGGCAGTGACATCCGTCGCTCCGGGGCCCCCCAAACAGGGGGTTAGAGAGGTGAGTGACATCCCTTCTGCTCCGGGCCCCAACCAGTAGGGTTTTGAGAGGTGCATGCTCCCTCTGTCCGGGGGGCCCCTACACAATAGGGTTGCAGAGGGGCAGTGAAACGTCTGCTCCGGCCCCAACACAGTAGGGTTACAGATTGCGTGACATTCTCCCCGCCCGGGCCCCCTACCAGTAGGTTGCAGAGGTGCAGTGACATCCGTCGCTCCGGGGGCCCCCCTACACAATGGGGTTTGCAAGGTGAGTGACATCCCTCTGCTCCGGGGCCCCTACACATAGGGTTAGCAGAGTGCAGTGACATCCGTTGCTCCGGGGGCCCCCTACCAGTAGGGTTAGCAGAGGTGCAGTGACATCCTCTGCTCCGGGGGCCCATAAAAATAGGGTTAGCAGAGGTGCGTAAACCTCTGCTCCCGGGGCCCATCACAGTAGGGTTTAGCGAGGGGCAGGACATCCTCTGCTCCGGGGCTCCCAAAAAAGTTGGGGGTTAGGAGGGCAGGACATCTGCTCCCCCGGGGCCCATACCAGAAGGGTTACAAAGGTTTCAGGACACCTTTTGCTCCGGGGCCCCAACACATTTGGGGTTAGCAGAGGTGCAGGACATCCGTCTGCCCGGGCCCATACCATAGGGTTTGCAGGGTTATGAATCTGTCCTCCAGGGCCCCCTACACATAGGGTTTAGCGAGGTTACAGTAAACATCCGTCTGCTCCGGGCCCCTACACGTAGGTTAGCAAGGGGGCAGTGACATCCGTCTGCTCCGGGGCCTCATACACAGTGGGGTTTGCTGTTGTGTTAGGCCTCGTTCACACAGCTTATTCTGCCGCGTATTGGCGCCGTACTGCGTGCCGGATTTGCGCTTCAGCACGGCGCCAATCCGCGGCAGCAATTACGGTAATCCATAGTTCTCATTGAGAACAGTGGATTCCGTCGCTCATCCCCGCTCGGCGAATCCGCCGCGGGGGGAGAAAGTGACATGCACATTATTTACGGCACGGACGCGCCGTAAACAATGCATTGTCTATGGGGCCGGGAGCGGCGCCCCTGCCGCGCTCCGCCGCCGTCCCGCCCCTTATTCACGGCGGATTTGTGCGCTCACGGCGTTAGACTCATGTCTGGTTGCCCCATGGGTCACTTTGGTGTTGAGCTGCTCCCAGGGCCAGGATGCCAGGTAGGCGACTTCCTAGGGCACTATAGTGGGGGGGGGGGGGGCCCTATATATCTTATTTTCACACCATACAAGGCTGCCTTCATGAGCGATGCGCTGCCGATGCTGAAAGTAGAAAGTGGTCATAATAATGTGACTGCACGGTGTATTTTGTTCAGACATTTGCAGATCTGCAGTCCTCCAGTTATAGGATGAATTATTAAAACATCTGCAAGTAAAATACAAAGCGGCTGATGACGACTCGTGACCCGCGGAGACTTCCTGACATTTGGTGGCAATCGTTTGCTCTTGTCTCAGTAAATCTCTCCGGCTCTTGAGCATTTTCTCAGGCAGGAGGGGGGCGGGGGGGGGGGGATAATTGATGGTTACTGTAGTAATCACATTGTCAGCATCTCTGCTGCCAACAGTGGGTGATAGAGACGGGCGTCCTCCCCATTACACATGCAAATCTCATGGCCTTAAAGGGGAGCTCTGCTTTATACCGGATAAAGTAAGTTGGCGAAAACCTTGATCTGGCCCAACAGTAGGTCTATTCTAATGATGGCTCTGCCTCCCCTACAGTGGACGAAAAACGACCAGGAAACCAAATACTCAAAACCTCCATAAAACTGAGTTTTCTGTCCCGTCTGTCAAAAGCAACTGAAAAAAAAGCCGTTTTTTGCTGCAATTTGCGAATTTTTTTGGCGCGTTTTTTGATGTCTGCATAAATTAAGCCATTGGCTGTAACTCCGCCCTACAGAAGGGAATGGAAAGCCGATTATTGCATCTATATGGACTCTTGTAGTCGTTTTACGGATTTTGGTGCTAATAAAGTTATCTTGCTTTGGACGCCAAAAATACTTTTTTTTTTTTTTTTTTTTTTTTACAGATTTTGCCGCTAATACAGTTGTCTCGCTTTTGTCATCACAAATACTTTTTTTTACGGATTTTAGCGCTATTAAAGTTATCGCGATTTTGCTGTTACAAATTCAGCTTTTTCCCTAAAAAGACGTATTTTTAGCGTCAGAAGTGAGATAACTTTATCAGCGCCAAAATCTCCCTACATCTCTGCCTCCTTCCCTTATCTTCCTCCTCTTCTCACTACCTCTCTAGGTCTTCCTCCCTTCCTCCTCTTCTTACTACCTCTATAGGTCTCCCTCCCTTACCTTCCTTCTCCTCTATCCACCTCTCTAGGTCTCCCTCCCTTACCTTCCTTCTCCTCTATCCACCTCTCTAGGTCTCCCTCCCTTACCTTCCTCCTCTCTCCACCTCTCTAGGTCTCCCTCCCTTACCTTCCTCCTCTCTCCACCTCTCTAGGTCTCCCTCCCTTACCTTCCTCCTCCTCTCTCCACCTCTCTAGGTCTCCCTCCCTTACCTTCCTCCTCTCTCCACCTCCCTAGGTCTCCCTCCCTTACGTTTCTCCTCTCTAGGCCTCCCTCCCTTACCTTCCTCCTCTCTCCACCTCCCTAGGTCTCCCTCCCTTACGTTTCTCCTCTCTAGGCCTCCCTCCTTTACCTTCCTCCCCTCTTCACCTCTATAGGTCTTCCTCCCTTACCTTCCTCCTCTTCTCACTACCGCTCTAGGTCTCCCTTCCTCCTCCTCCTCTCTAGGTCTCCCTCCCTTACCTTCCTCCTCCCCTCTACACCTCTCTAGGTCTCCCTCCTTTACCCTCCTCCCCTCACCACCTCTATAGGTCTTCCTCCATTACCTTCCTCCCCTCTCCACCTCTATAGGTCTTCCTCCCTTACCTTCCTCTTCTTCTCACTACCGCTCTAGGTCTCCCTTCCTCCTCCTCCTCTCTAGGTCTCCCTCCCTTACCTTCCTCCTCCTCTCTCCACCTCTCTAGGTCTCCCTCCTTTACCTTCCTCCCCTCACCACCTCTGTAGGTCTTCCTCCATTACCTTCCTCCCCTCTCCAACTCTATAGGTCTTCCTCCCTTACCTTCCTCCTCCTCTCTCCACCTCTCTAGGTCTCCCTCCCTTACCTTCCTCCTCTTCTCTCCACCTCTCTAGGTCTCCCTCCTTTACCTTCCTCCCCTCTCCACCTCTATAGCTCTTCCTCCCTTACCTTCCTCCTCTTCTCACTACCGCTCTAGGTCTCCCTTCCTCCTCCTCCTCTCTAGGTCTCCCTCCCTTACCTTCCTCCTCCTCTCTCCACCTCTATAGGTCTTCCTCCCTTACCTTCCTCCTCTTCTCACTACCGCTCTAGGTCTCCCTTCCTCCTCCTCCTCTCTAGGTCTCCCTCCCTTACCTTCCTCCTCCTCTCTCCACCTCTATAGGTCTTCCTCCCTTACCTTCCTCCTCTTCTCACTACCGCTCTAGGTCTCCCTTCCTCCTCCTCCTCTCTAGGTCTCCCTCCCTTACCATCCTCCTCACTGAAGAGAGTAGTAGAACAAAAAGATATAGCGCTCATGGATAAAGGAAATATTTGATAAAAAGACACTAACGTAGTGGTTAATATACCCAGTGTCTTTTTATCAAATAGTTCCTTTATCCACGAGCGCTCTATCTTTTTGTTCTACTACTCTCTTCAGAGCGTTCTTCCGTGGAGCTGGCGTCTCCCCGTGTCTAAAGAAGATACTGTTACTGTTCAGGAGTGTGCTTGTTTCTATTTTCTATAGTACTTATCTTCCTTCTCTCTCCACCTTTCTAGGTCTCCCTCTAGTACCTTCCTCCTCCTCTCTCCACCTCTCTAGGTCTCCCTCCCTTACCTTCCTCCTCCTCTCTCCACCTCTCTATGTCTCCCTTCCTTCCTCCTCTCTCCACCTCTCTAGGTCTCCCTCTATTACCTTCCTCCTCCTCTCTCCACCTCTCTAGGTCTCCCTCCCCTTACCTTCCTCCCCCTCTCTCCACTCTTTTTCTCCTTCCCTTTCCCCTCTCTCCACCTCTCTGGTCTCCCCCCTTTACCCTTCCTCCCCACCCCGGGGAGACAATGAAAATTTGGATGTGATAAAAACTCTGACAATCGGATCGTCAATGCTTTTACCTTGTCAGCAAATTGTTTGTGGGGGGGGGGGATACAAATTTGGGCATGTCCCCAGGGCAAGGTTTTTACGGTTTTTTAGACCGCCGAAAAACCGTCCCAAAATGGAACAATTTTCTCTTTGAAAACCCGTGCAGAGTCCCCCTGGTGCTCTATGGAAAACCCGTGCACAGTCCCCCCTGTTTGCTTATGGAAACCTGTGCACAGTCCCCCCGGACATGGAAAACCTGTGCAGCAGTTTCCCCCCGGTGCTCTATGGAAAACCCCTACAGCAGTCCCCCCTGGGGCTCTTGGAAAACCCGTGCAGCAGTCCCACTGGTGTCTATGGGAAAAACCCCTGCACAGTCCCCACTGGGCCTTTTGGAAAACCCCTGCAACAGTCCCCCCTGGTGCTCTATGGAAAACCGGCAGCGGTCCCCCCCTGGTGCTCTATGGAAAACCCTTTCAGCGTCCCACGTGCTCTATGGGAAAAACCCGTGCGCAGTCCCCATGGCACTTATGGAAAACCCGTCAGCGGTCCCCACTGGCGTCTTTGGAAAAAAACCCTGCACGGTCCCCATGGGGCTCTTTGGAAAACCGTGCGCGGTCCCCCCGGGGTTATGGAAAACCCGTGCAGCGGTCCCCCCTGGGGCTCTAGGAAAACCCGTGCAGCAGTCCCCCCCTGTGCTCTTGGGAAAACCCCCTGCAGCAGTCCCCCTGGGCCCTATGGAAAACCTTTGCAGCAGTCCCCACTGGTGCTCTATGGAAAAAACCGTGCAGCATCCCCACTGGTTCCTATGGAACACCCCTGCAAAAAAGTCCCCCTGGGGCTCTAGGAAAACCCGTGCAGGTCCCCCCCCTGGTGCCCTATGGAAAACCCGGCAGCAGTCCCCCCCTGGGGCTTTGGAAAACCCTGCAGCAGTCCCACTGGTGCTCTAGGGGAAAAAC
This sequence comes from Phyllomedusa bahiana, assembly GCA_025379985.1. Classification (NCBI taxonomy): domain Eukaryota; kingdom Metazoa; phylum Chordata; class Amphibia; order Anura; family Hylidae; genus Phyllomedusa; species Phyllomedusa bahiana. Next base: position 32,838 of record JAODAL010037704.1, read on the forward strand.
CCGTGCAGCAGTCCCCACTGGTGCTCTAGGAAAAAACCGTGCAGCAGTCCCATGGGGCTCTATGGAAAACCCCTGAAACAGTCCCCATGGTGCTCTATGGAAAACCCCCGTGCAGCGGTCCCCCTGGCGCTCAGGAAAACCCCTGCAGCGGGCCCCCCCTGGTGTCTAGGAAAAACCCCGCAGGGTCCCCCCTGGGCTCTAGGAAAAAACCCGTGCACGGTCCCCCCCTGGTGCTTTTTTGGAAAACCCCTGCAGCAGTCCCCCCTGGTGCTTTGGGGAAAAACCCCGGGAGCAGTCCCCACTGGGTCTAAGGGGAAAACCTGCAGCGTCCCCACTGGTCTTATGGAAAACCCGTACAGCAGTCCCCAGGTGCTCTTGGGAAAACCCGTGCGCAGTCCCCACTGGTGCTCATGGAAAAAACCCTGCAGCATTCCCCACTGGCCTCTATGGAAAACCCCGTGCAGCTCCCCATGGCGCTTATGGAAAAACCGTGCAGCTCCCCACTGGTGCTCATGAAAAACCCCTGCAGCAGTCCCACTGGTGCTCTTGGAAAACCCCTGCAGCAGTCCCCCACTGGGCTCTATGGAAAACCCCGCAGAGTCCCACTTGTCTAGGAAAACCCGTGCAGCAGTCCCCCCCGGTGCTTATGGAACACCCGTGCAGCGTCCCCCCCCTGGTGCTCTATGGAAAACCCTGCAGCAGTCCCACTGGTCTTATGGAAAACCCGGAGCATCCCCACTGGTGTCTATGGAAAAAACCCGGCAGCGTCCCCCCTGGGGCTCTAGGAAAACCCGTGCAGAGTCCCACTGGGGTTATGGAAAACCCGGGGGGGCAGCAGTCCCCCCTGGTGCTTATGAAAACCTTGCCGCAGTCCCCACTGGTGCTTATGGAAAACCTGCGCAGTCCCCATGGTGTCTAAGGAAAAACCCGTGCAGCTCCCCACTGGTGCTTATGGAAAACCCTGCGCTCCCCACTAGTGCTCATGGAAAAAACCCCTGCCCGGTCCCCACTGGTCTCTATGGAAAACCCGCCGCAGTCCCATGGTGCTCTATGGAAAACCCGTGAGCCTCCCCCTGGTGTCTATGGAAAAACCCCCTGCAGCAGTCCCCCCCTTTGGGGCTCTATGGAAAACCCCCTGCAGCAGTCCCCATGGTTGCCTATGGAAACCCGTGCAGCTCCCCCCCTGGTGCCTTTTGGAAAAACCCTGCAGCAGTCCCCCCCTGGTTTCTCTATGGGAAAAAACCCTGCAGCATCCCCACTGGGGCTTAGGAAAACCCGTGGCAGTCCCCCTGGGGCTTATGGAAACCCCGCGCAGTCCCCAAATGGGCTCTATGGAAAACCCCGTGCACAGTCCCCCCCTGGTGCTCTATGGGAAAACCGGCACAGTCCCCACTGGGGGTTATGGGGAAAAACCCCTGCAGCATCCCCCCATGGTGCTCTATGGAAAACCCGTGCACAGCCCCCTGGGCCTATGGAAAACCCGTGCAGCAGTCCCCACTGGTGCCTTGGGAAAAAACCCGTGCAGCAGTCCCACTGGTGCTCATGGAAAAAACCCGGGAGCAGTCCCCACTGGTGCCTAGGAAAAACCCTGCAGCAGCCCAGGTGCTCTATGGAAAACCCGTGCAGCAGTCCCCCCTTTGGGGCTCTATGGAAAAACCCCGGCAGCAGTCCCCCCTGGTGCTTATGGAAAACCCGTGCCAGTCCCCACTGGTGCTCTATGGGAAAAAAAACCGTGCAGCAGTCCCCACGGTGCTTTTGGAAAACCCCCGGGAGCAGTCCCCTGGGGCTCATGGAAAAACCCCGGGAGCATCCCCCCTGGGGCTCTATGGAAAACCCGTGCAGCATCCCCATGGGGCTCTAAAGGAAAAACCCCTGCAGCAGTCCCCAGGGCTCTAGGGGGAAACCCAGGTCCCCCCGGGGCCTATGGAAAAAACCCCTGCAGCAGTCCCCACTGGGCTCTTGGAAAAACCCCCTGCAGCAGTCCCCACTGGGGCTCTTGGAAACCCTGCAGCAGTCCCCCCTGGTGCTCTATGGAAAACCCCTGCAGCGTCGACTGGTGCTCTAGGAAAACCCGTCAGCGTCCCCACTGGGGCTTATGGAAAACCCTGCAGCAGTCCCGACTGGTGCTCTATGGGAAAACCCTGCAGGGAGTCCCCCACTGGGTTTCTTATGGAAAAAACCCGGGAGGGATCCCCATGGTGCTCTATGAAAAACCCGGCGCGTCCCCCACGGGCTCTATGGGGAAAAACCCCTGCAGAGGGCCCCCAAAAGGGCCTATGGAAAACCCGTGCAGCAGTCTCCACGGTGCTCTATTGGGGAAAACCCTTTACCATGCCCACTGGTGCTCTAGGAAAACCGTGCAGCGTCCCACTGGCGCTCTATGGAAAACCCGTGCAGAGTCCCCCCCTGCAAGTATTCCTCCCGGGGTTTTTCCGTCCCCGGGCGCTCAAAAAAAACAATTGGCATTGTTCATTATATGAACACCTCAAGGGGGGGGGGGTCTTTCCCTTTCCGACATCGCGGAGAAAACCGTCCCGTCCCGTCCCCCCCCGCAGCCGTGGGGACGTCCACAAAAAGGGGAATATGGGCCCGGGAAACCGACCGGGTATTTTGTCCGTTTGCCGTGGGAAAAAATGCCCCCTGTTGTGGCAATTCTGGACGGTTACACAATACATTTTGGGGTTTGGTAATGGGGGGTTAAGCATTTGTTTTTGGGTTTCCCTATGGAACATATACTTTACCAAGCAATAGGATCCAATACATTCAGGAAATGCTCCTTGTAGGCGCAGAGAGCATTGGGCTGGAGGCTTATGAGGAGCCTTCATTCAGGATTCGTAATATTTGACATGTGAAGGCTTCTCCCTTGATGACAGATTCCCGTAAATTTTCCATTTTAAAGGGATTTTTTTTTTTTGCATTCCCCATTTCCGATGACAGGGCAGGCCGGCGGCCTCGTGCAGGTGCCCTACAAAAATATACCAATCCTGCACAGTGTCAAGAGAAGCAGCCGCACATGGTAATCAGCCGCCATGTTGCGTGCGTGTCCCCATGACATAACTTTAGTGCTCTAGACCAATGCAAAAATAATCCGAGGTGTGAAGCAGACCCAGCAAAAATAAGCAAAGGCGAAAAATACAGATCATATCCAAATAAGCTGGAAACAGAGCCCCTCGACTTGGGACAACACTCACAGAAGAGCCTGTCATGGTGCAGGGGGTGGATCACGCCAACCGCTACATCGCCACGTCTGCTTCTTGTAGGAGAAACAGCTACGGCGGCCACCAAAAATAATCAGCGGGACCGCGGCTGTTTGGATTACCCTCATTGAATACCGAGCACATAGCTCTTCTCAAGTGCAAGTGGGTGTGAAATGTGATGAATCAGGGATATCATAAGGTTGAAGAACCGATGTAGTAGAGCTGAGTTGGTCACTTCACACAATCAGGTGTGATACAATGGCACTGGATAACACAGAGGGGGAAAGAAATAAAATCCAGCTCACCCCCCTCGCTCTCCCACCATGCACTCAATAGTAAAATCTTCCCTTTATTTCATCATATTCATAAAATGTAACAACATATTCATAGAGACGTAAAGCATTGCTGACGCGTTTCAAACTCTCCAAAACTAGAGAGTTCGAAATGCGTCAACAATAAAATGTAAGAACCAAAAAAGTATTTTTTTGCTCACCACTCCTTAACACAATCACGACATTGCAATGAAAGATACGGGGTGTAGTTCATGCTCAGAGCGTGGAGACGCCCAGAGGATTGATTCGTGGGGCCACCAGTGGAGATGATTTGTGGGGCCACCAGTGGAGATGATTCCTGGGGCCACCAGTGGAGATGATTCTTGGGGCCACCAGTGGAGATGATTCTTGGGGCCCACCAGTGGAGATGATTATTGGGGCCATCAGTGGAGTTGATTCTTGGGGCCACCAGTGGAGATGATTCTTGGGGTCACCAGTGAAGCTGATTCTTGGGGCCAACAGTGGAGATGATTCCTTCGGCCACCAGTGGAGATGATTAGTGGGTCCACCAGTAGAGTTTCTTCTTGGGGTCACCAGTAGAGTTGATTCTTGGGGTCACCAGTGGAGTTGATTCTTGGGGCCACCAGTGGAGATGATTCTTGGGGCCACCAGTGGAGTTGATTCTTGGGGCCACCAGTGGAGATGATTCCTGGGGCCACCAGTGGAGATGATTCTTGGGGCCACCAGTGGAGATGATTCTTGGGGCCACCAGTGGAGATGATTCTTGGGGCCACCAGTGGAGTTGATTCTTGGGGCCACCAGTGGAGATGATTCTTGGGGCCACCAGTGGAGTTGATGCTTGGGGCCACCAGTGGAGCTGATTCTTGGGGCCACCACTGGAGATGATTCCCGGGGCACACCAGTAGTCCCCGGCGCCGCCGCTATACGCCGCCGCCGCCGATCGTTAGGGTCCTAAGCCGCTACCAGTCGCTAAGCTATCGGCTTAGCGGCTTAGGACCTTGGCGACGGCAGCGGTGGCGGGTCCGCCGGACGCACATACAGTTAGATGCTTCAGCGGAGCAGAGAGCTCCGCGGAGTAATCTGTGGCCGCAGTCAGGATGTGCACAGCCCAGGCGGCGTGCGCGTCATCACGCTGCCCGCGCGCGGCCTGGTGACGTCACGCCGCTGAAGAAAAGACCGGGAGCACCGACAGCGACAGCGGCGGGGAGCGAGGTCAGGTAAGTGCTGTCAGGGTATTACTTTTAATTAGCGCTATTCATGCTGGGGGCCTATTATCTTATGTTTATGGGCAGGGAGGGGGGTTTTCTTTGTTATATGTGAGGGAGGGGGGTGTTTTATTTTTATATGTGCAGGGGGGGTATTTTCTACTGTTTTATGTGCAGGGGGGGGGGGCTTTGTTATATGGAGGGAGGGGGGCTGTTATCATTTTTTTTGTGAGGGAGGGGGGTAAAAATTTATGTTATATGTGCAGGGGGGGGGGCTATTATTCTGTCATTGTGCAGGGAGGGATGCTTTTATCAAACTTTCATATGTGCAAGGGGAGGGGGGTTTTATTACTTTTATGGAGGGGGGGGGCATTATCTATTTTATATGTGCAGGGGGGGGGCTTTATCTACTTATTAGTGGGCAGGAGCTATAATCTACCACTTTTGTGCTGTGGGGCCCTATAAGCTACCAAAATATAACGTGTGTGGGGCCTAAAACCCTATCTATATACCTGTGGGGGACCTAACCTGCTATTTACCTGCTGGGGGACTAAACCCTGCCTATATCCCTGCTGGGGGACCAAAACCCTGGCTATATACCTGGGGGGACTAAAACCTGGCTTTTTACCTGCTGGGGGCCCTAAACCTGGTATATACCTGCTGGGGGGACCTAAACCGGGTTTTATACCTGCTGGGGGACCAAAAACCTCCCAAAATTTCCCTGCGGGGGGGATCCAAAACCCTCCCTATAACCTGCTGGGGACCTAAACCTGCTATAACTGCTGGGGGCCCAAAAACCTCCCAATACTACTGGGGGATCCATCCCTGCCTATTACCTGCTGGGGGAATAAAAAATACACACCTCCCTACTGGGAGATATATAAGTTAAAAAACCCCCTAGGGGGGGCGTTAAAAACTTTACGGGGGGGGACCCATTACTTCATGGGGGATCACATAATTTATCGTGGGGAAGTCGCTAACGTCTTAGCCGGTTTTTTTAAGGGCCTCAGTCAATCAGTTGAAAAGAGTTAGCAATCACTCCGGACCCCGGGTTGGTTGTTAAGCCAGTTGTTAAGGCCTCAAGTGATTTTAAGACCTAGCAATGACCCCGGGCTAACCCCCGTGGGATGATTTTTGGGGCCACCAGTGGAAATGATTCCTGGGGCCACCAGTTGGTTAACCCCGGGGGGCCACCAGTGGAGTTGTTTTGGGGCCCACCAGTGGAGTGATTCTTGGGGCCCACCGTGAAGTTGATTCTTGGGGCCCACCAGTGGAGTTGATTTTTGGCTCACCAGGGGGTTTGATTTTGGGGCCCCAGTGGATTTGATTTTGGGGCCCCCCCGGGGAGTTGATTCTTAGGCTCCCCAGTGGGTTGATTTTGGGGGGTCCACAGTGGGTTGTTTTGAGGTCCCCCAGCGGGTTGGTTTTTGGGGCCCCACCAGTGGATTTTTGATTTCAGGGCCCACCAGTGGATTTGATTCTTGGGGGCCCCCCAAGTGGATTTGTTCTTGGGGCCCCCCAGTGGAGTTGATTTTGGGGCCCACCGGGGGGTTGGTTCTTGGGGTCACCAGTGGAGTTGATTCTTGAGGTCCACCAGTGGAGTTGATTCTTGCGGCCACCAGTGGAGTGTATTTTTGGGGGCAACCAGTGGAGATGTTTCCCTTGCCCAAACAGTGAGTTTTTTTTGGGGGCCCAATAGTAGAGTTGATTCTTGCGGCCCACCAGTGGAATTGATTCTTGGGGGCTCAACAGAGTTGGTTTTTGGAGCACACCCAACAGTTGCTGCACATGCCTCTTGATTTCTGCCTTTCTATCTCTGGAAATTAGCCCCAGGCCTGCCATGCCCAAAGGTCCACCGTACCTAGAGGCCCCCAACTGTTATCCCTGCTTCCTTCTGTGCCAGTCCGAGACTAGTGACTGTACCTGTGGGCATTGTGGCCAGAATTCATATGTCAACATAGGGGGGGATTTTTGGCAGCTGCTCATTATGGGGGCACCGAGGTTGGCACTTGTGGAGACACTGTAGCTGTTATCCATGGAAGGCAATCACAGTGGGCATACTAATGGTGGGGGGCATCATAGCCAGCACTAATGGGGGAACTGTGGTTGCTACTGATAAACATACTGTGTCATCCTTCCAATGGGGTTACTGTGCTTGTCACTGATGGGGGGCACTGTGGGCATTTTTTATGGGGGTTTTAGTGGCATCCTTGGGAGTATTTTGGGGGGCATTATGGTAACGTGTATGGCACTATCTCTGCTATCTATAGGGGCTACAGACAGATGTCTATCGAAAAAATACGTCTGTTAACTCCCTATTAAATGATCTGTTTCACCATCCGGCCGCGATAAAACTATTCCACGGGCCGTTTTTCTAGCGGTTCTGTTGATAACTTGAATTTTGAGGCCCCAAAGGGTAGTTTGAAAGAACGATTCTTGAAAGTGGTTATAGTAAAAGGGAAAAAGAAACAGGCCTATTTAGGGCCAAAAAAAAATCCCGGGCCAGTTACTTCAAAACGAAACAACTGGGGACGGAAGGGGTAAAAAAAAGATATAAAAA
>JAODAL010037705.1:0-40088 GCA_025379985.1 Phyllomedusa bahiana
AAAATTGAAAACCTTAACATTTTTAATTGAAGATTTTAGTGCTTTGATTATGTTGTCATTAGAACAAGAACTGGCTTAAAACTTAAGGTGACATGTATGAATGTTGGCACTAACAGGCCAGTTCTAAATAGTTTTAAAGCAGTCTAGAATGCGGCAGAATGTATGAACCTGTTCTGCAGTTCATACATACAGGCGCAGTCTAGTGCCAATACGACAAGCGCTGTTCTGCGCTTAGATTTGGCATCAAAGAATCATAAATGTGCCTAATTCTATTAATGTGGTGGGACACCCCCAGAATGCCCCAAATCTTTGGCGCATTAAAAAGTGTTGTACAGGCGCTTATCACACCAAAGTTCAGAGTACAACTGTTCATACATCTAAAGAACAAATGTTTTAACACCAGAAAATTGGCACAGCCCCATTCATACATGTTATCCTTAGTTCTTAAGGGATGGCACGGATGTATGGAGCCCTACTGTGTTTGTGAATGGAAGGAAATTATAGGGGTTGCCCTGTGAAGGCAAATTAATCTCAAATAGGCCCAAGGTCGGAAGAAAAAAAATTGTTCTACTTACCTACCTGTCACCCGCTGCTGCCACTCCAGATCTCATCGTGACCTGCTCCTCTTCACTTCCAGGTTCTCATCCTGATACACAGCAGATGCTCATGCTTCATTCACTTACAATAGAGCGTGGACATCTTGTGTGTGTCGGGACGAGAGCCCAGAAGGGACAAGTCCCACGAAGCCCTAGAACAGCAGCGTGGGACAGGTAGCTAAGTATAACTTTTTTCTTTTTTTTCCCCATTTGGTGCCCTTTCGAGATTAATTTTCCTCCGCTGAACAAACCCAGTGGTTTTCTATGTTTATAGTTTTTATTTAGGAATATGTATAATACAGAGCTGTACAAAGGGGGAGCAAACACAGTACAATTAGCATTTTCTAGAAAAGAAATCAGCTTTTTTTCTTACCCTAGTTGTGCTCATGTACATAGGGTAGCCCTACTATTATCTCTAGGACAGAATGCATCCAGGAAGAGACAGACAGTGCGCCATAGTGCTAGCCCCCCAAAACTGTCCCTGTCTACTTGCTGGCCCGGCCTTAAGCAGTCCGTGACAACTGGGCAATGTCCCCTACACTGGTAAAGTGACAAACAGAACAAGACAAGTCAGAGAAACACAATAAAAAGTGGTCAGGTAAATACAGGCAATCACAAGCAATGATCCAGAGACAAAGAGGTCTTCTTAAAGCAATGTTCACACGGCTTATTGCCGGCGTAATTGCGGGGCCGGATTTCGCCCCGCAATTACGCCGGCAGCTGTGCAGCAGGGGCGGGGCAGGGGACCGGCAGCTCGCCGGCCTCATAGACACACATTATTCACGGCGCGTACACGCCGTAAATAATGTGCATGTCACTTTCTCCCCCCGCAGCAAATTCGCCGAGCAGGGAGAAGAGAGGGAATCCACAGTTCTTTATGAGAACTGTGGATTACCGTAGTCACTGGGACGGATTGGAGCCGTACTGCAGCGCAAATACGGCACGCAGTACGGCTCCAATCAGTCCCATTTTAAGCCGTTTGAACGAGGCCTAAGTGTTGTCAGTGTCTCGATCTAGAGCGTGATTGGACCTCTGTCATCCAAACCACACAGAACTCAGGCTGGCAGGGAAGAAAGATGAGTGATGAAGGCAAATGTCAATCACCACACAACTAAACTATCTGCAGCCTAGCACTGGGGCTACCAGAAGTATCAGACAGGTGTGGCAGAAAAACCTGTCAATCACTACCCAGCAGGCACAGGACAGTGTTCAGACTAGCACCAGGAAACACATAACTCGGAACCGAATCATGGCCAAAAGTGCAGTCTTTGCCACACATCACGGTAGACGACTGTGCTGCAGCATGAACATTACATTGTCATTAGTTTTTTTATGTTTGAATTAGAAGAAGACAGGAGAAGACTCTTTATTACTTAATATGAAATCAGAGACATACAATGTACAGTAGAGACTCCATGTACCTCTATTGAAGCCTAGTTACAGTTCCACATAAAATGTAACCATAACATGACCATATGTATTCTATTAAAGCACTAGCTATAACATTTATAGTACTCATATAACTATTAATCCCATTAATGTTTTCATGTGTTGGTGTGTAGCAACATTATGGGTCATTTATCTATAGTGTACCAAGAAACATTTACTACATATGAGGAATCCAAACCCTACAAGACAAAAAATTACAAACTGCTTACACGCTTCGGACTGTAGCCTAGCCCTTACTCATAAATTACTGCTCAAAACGCATGTAAAGGAGGAAGCTGGGTATATGTGCATCCTTTGGGTCACTGTACGAGATAGAGATGCAACCAAGTCTTCACCAGAGCCCACCACAAGGCCAGACGCACTTAGCTCCGGGGAACCCCCAGGTCGCTACCCCTGACATGGCTACTTACAGTGACAGCCAAAGTGACAGACGTAGGACGGGGAAACAGGCAAAAGTGACGGTTCACAGGCATTTAGCATCTGATGACAGGTAGCAGAGTCCCAGGCAGGTAGCAGACTAGTGTAGCAGCAAGTAACAGCAGTACATTTAAACACAGGAACCAGGACGTCAGTAAACGTAGGTAGCAGACAGCAACAAGAGGTCTGGATTAATGTAGAGACATCAACAAACTGACCCAGAGCACAGGCAGGACGTTCCATAAGTCCTAGGTGGTAAAAGGTTATTGTCCAGGTAATTGGCTTCTGCCTCTTTAAATCTTGGTAATGCAGGGAGGACCGGAGCAGGAGCGAGGACAGGCGAGTACACACTGGCAGAGGGAACAGGGACCGCAACTAAGACAAAGGCATGTCCACGATCTGGAGTGGGGACTGCGGCATGAACAGTGGTTTATACTTTTTTGCCTTGTATGCTTTGGATTCCTGATATTTAATGAAAGACAGAAGTTTTTAAGACGCTGAATACCCTTCTGGTTTCAATTTACCCTTCCACATGGATGAAGTTCACCAGACTTCCAAGCGTCTCTAATCTTAAGAGCAGGTGGGCTGGATTTGCTCTGTTTATTTCTAGTGACTTTTGAACTACTCTTAAATTTTAATACTGATGCCCTTCAATATGCAACATATTTGTACAAATACATCAGAACTGGCACCTGAACTATAGGGATATGTAAAGGAGAACTCTGGACTGTCATACTTGCATACCTTTATTTTATCTATTAATGCTTGAAAGATTAGGGGCGTGTCCCACCACATTCTTAGAAGTAGACACATTTATGATTCTTTGACGCCAAATCTGGGCGCATAACAGTTAAAACAGACAGACCAGGTTAAAGGTGATCTGCCTGAGCCAGACTTGTGGTATTGGCTCTACACTGCCCGGTATGTATGACCTGCAGAAGAACAGGTTCAAACATTCTGGCACATTCTACACTGCCTTAAAGTTATTTAGAACTGACCTGTTAGCACCAACTTTCATACATGTCACCCCTAGTGTATCTGCAAACCACTCAGCGCCTGAATCCCCATCAAGTTCGCTTGTACTTGTTCTTTTCCCTTTTTGACTTTTCTTCACTTTTGGCCAGCTTCTAAGAAAGTCAAGGTGAATGCTTTATCTTGGGCTTCAGAGGTCTCTTACTCAAAACTAGACCCACAGCACATTGTATCCCGGGAATGACTCATCTCTGCTGCATCCATAAGATTGCGTGAAATTCCTCTGGGTTAGACATATGTGTGTCCATCACTTAGGAAACAGATCCTGTTTTGGTGTCACGCCTCCCATGTCACCGGTCACTCAGGTGTCCACAAATTCCTCAACCTAATTTCCCGGCACTACTGGTGACCAACTCTGAAGCAGGATGTTAAGGACTTTGTGGCTGTTTATCCTAACTGTGCCCATATCAAGATCTCCCATCTGAAGCCCGCTGGTCTCCTACAGCCCCTACCTGTGCGCGAGACTCTTTGGACCCATATTGCCTGTCACGGTCCATGCTGCGGTCACCATTCTGGACCATGGACATGGTCATGTCCCCGCTGCAGTTCTTTCTCCGTTCACGCCACGGTCACTGCTGTGGACAGCGGATGTGTCCCAGTGACTCTCTGGTTCCCTACTGTCGCACTCCCTAGGTTGCTGGGAATTCAACTGTCCTCGGTCCTGCCTATGTTCTTGTATGTGTCTGCACAGCACTCACTGGTCTGGATTTAAAGGGACAATATATCAATTACCCTTCCAATGACCTACAACCTCCTGTGATTTAATGTTCCAGTGTCAGTTCATTAATGTCCATCTGAGTCCTGACCTCTGGTTCCTGTCCCTGCTGTTACCTGCATACGTTTAGCCTGTCAGCCTGATACCACATTTCTGCTGTTACCTGCCATCATGCCTGCCTGATACCTGTGTTCCTGTTTCTGCTGTTACCTGCCGTCATGCCTGCCTGATACCTGTGTTCCTGTTTCTGCTGTTACCTTCCGTCATGCCTGTCAGCCACCTGCCTAGGACCCAGATTCCAGTGTATGTTTAACCCCGCTGTGTCCAGGTTACTGTTGTTGCTACCGATGATCCTGATACCTAATTTCTGCTTTCACCTGCCGTTATGCTACTCTGCTGCCTGTCTGGGACCCTGTCTACCTGTCTATGGCTACCTGTGACCCGTCACCTCTGCCTGTGCCCATTGTCCTTTGTCTTGCACTTTGGCTGTCACCGCGAGTAGCTGTAAGCCGAGTACCGAGGGCAGGTTTTCCGGAATACAGCGAAGTCACGGACAAAGAACACGACTGCAACACCAGCTCAACAACGGTTTGTTTTACTGAATTTTCTGGAACAAGTTGGTGAACAGACCCCCAAACACAAATTTACCCAAATGCGTATCCTGGGCCCCTGTGCTGCAAAAGCGCGCCACCAAAGTGTACTCTCTGGATCCCCGGGAACTTTACCTAACCGTGGGGTTGGGAAAGGCCGATAACCCCTTACCTTCTTAATACCGTAGTCACCAACGGAACAATTGTGTATGGTGGCAGTTGCGGGGGCTCATGTGCAGCACAGCAGCTTACACAGTTTAAATAAATTTACCCACTTCCCTCCCAAACCACGTACACAAACTTTCCCTCACAGATGAACCGGTTTAAGTAGCTAATGGTGCACTATTAAACTCCTCCAAGTCCTGAACAGGGGGGATGTATTTGGAAACCTCCTTTGGCCTGTAACTGAGCCTAAACGACTAAACTAATATCGGGCCCTTTCTCACAGTCCTGAACTCGTTGGCGTGCACGCATCTGCTGAGGTACCTTAAAGATGGCCAGAAATTTCCCTGTTCTCAGGTGCAGATCCTTGCGGATGGCCCGGCTGCAGAACAGTCCTCTCTATCTTGGCAGCTTGTCCTTCTTGTCCAGGATTTCCCTCTCTCTCCCTCTGCGATGGCATCTGTATAGACAGGCAGGCTCTCCTCTGTCCCTGGAACGACTGTGAATCCTGGCTCCGTTAGCTCAACTGTCTCTGTCGGTTCTCCTCAGACTCACAGCAGCTTCTCCAAATGGCTGCTACAGGTGCCCGTCTTATACCATGTCCTCATTTGCATATACTGGAAACGGGACATAGCGCATCTTGTGGCCAAACAGTAGAATACAAAGAAACATTTTACAACTGTCATGCATGGATTTATTTTAGAAAACACAAGGAACCCTGTCCCACTATCCCACATACCACCCCACTAGAAGTTGGCTTTCCTCAACAACCCTCCCCACACAAACTCGTCTCGCGCATAGTGCTGGGGGGGTACACCAGCGTTGGATCTGGGCGTCCTACGTGGGGCTATAGGTCCAGGGGCCTCAGGCACCTCCCCTGGGGAAGGAGTTTTTTTGCTGCTCCACTATCTCCCTGGGTGGCAAGATTGTCACAGTTGGAACCTCATTGACACTGGCAATGGGACGGGCCCACCTTTCTTCAACAAAAGGAGGCTGTTTGGACAGGGGTAGGTACTTCGGGCGTCGTTTCAGGCACTCAAAATCACAGCGCCTCAACATATTTCTGTGCAATTTCGTGACGGGCCCCCTGTCCCTATCGGCCTACCTCGTAGACTGGGATGGCAGGTCCACCCTTCTCTTGACCACATATGGGACCCGCCTCTCCCTCCGATCCAATTTTCCCAGATGGGCCTCTTACTCCTGACCATGACCCGATCACCTGGGGCAAAACTTTTCTCCTGCACAGACCGTGGGTTAGGAAGCACCACTTGTTTCAGACGCTCTCCAACAACTTGTGCACCGTCCGCATCGGCGCTGGGTTCCTGGGCCCGGGCCGTGGTATTTGGTCGGGGGTGGTGCTGTCGGACTGGGCATGTGAAGATCCTCAATCTCTCGACCCGTCCTCCTGAACATCAGCATGTTTGGGGGAGTAGCCCGGGGTAACTGTGGAAACCCTATTGTTAAATAGGCCCACATCACCCCAGCAGGTACTCAGGCCACCTAGCCTTCTGGATGTCCTCTAAAGCCGCAGCATCTGGATAAGGGGGGCGGATAAACCGCTCACAAGCTCCGTTCCCTGCGGATTTACGGAGTATACGGGAACGCTAAATTTCCCATACAACTGGTACGTTCGCTCATTATAGCCCCTTGGAATCATGCCCTTGGGTCGGAATGTATCCTCTGTGGGCACCCAAACACCTGTATAAAGTGCTTGCAGACCGCCTCAGCAGCAGACTCTGCAGTCTGATCCCTAGTGGGAAACAGCCACGGCATACTTAGTGAAATGGTCTGTCATGACCAAAACAACAATGCCCGGGAGGCAAGTACCCAATCTGCACATATCAATCATCAGGAGCTCTAGGGGGCAGATGTCCGGATGGTCTGAACGGGAGCCCGCTGTTCAGTGCTCTTACTTAACCCGCAGGTACGACACTTGAGGCATAACAAGTCAGGGCAGTACACCAGTCGTTGAAGCCATTTATAGGTTTTGTCACTCCCAAAATGGCGCCTCTCTCAGGGGCTTCCGAGCCACCTCTGGCCCTAATGACATGGGGATAACAATCTGTTTGTCTGTCTGCAACTCCGATTGTAAGTAGATGGCCCGGGCACGGGAAACCCGGGGAAACACTCAGCTTATCCCACTGCCTCAACAGCTTTTGCCCCTCCTGAGTCAGCTGGGTCTGCTCCTCTGGTCGGGGCCAGACCCGAGACCGGACCCACCCCTTCACTTTCTTAAACTGGCAACCATCCTGGACCCTTGCCAATCAGCCACTGTCTTTCCCAACACCATCGGCATCCCAGACGCCACCCCACTTGAGTGTGCCACGTCCTGGAACTGGCTAAAGTCGGGCATTTCAGTGTCCTCTAATTCCTCATCAATGCTGCGGGATGGTAGTCTGACTCGGACCTGAGAGAGGGCATCGGCATTCCCCATTTTTCCCCTCCCTGACCGGAACTTAATGCGGAATTGGTATTTTGGGAGTCTTTGCCACCCATCTCTGCTCGAGGGCTCCAAGCTAGCATTCTCCAAATGCGCCAATGGGTTTCTGTCGGTCATGACAGTCACCTCTGCACCTGTCAGGTACTCTGCGAACCTTTCAGTCATGGCCCACACCAGGGCTAACAGTTCCAACTTAAAGGAGCTATATTTGTCAGGATTGCGCTCTGACTCCCGCAAGGGCCGACTGGCATAGGCAATTACTCTCTCTCTCTCGCCCTTCCTGGACTTGGGACAGCACAGCCCCCAATCCATGTAAAACTACCGTCAGTATACAGCAAAAAGGGGGTGTCGAAACCGCGCATAGGCCAGAATGGAGCACTGGTCAGCGCCTCTTTCACCACCGCTTCAAAAGCCTCTTGCTGCCGAGGTCCCACTCAATAGGGCGATTCTTTTGGGCCCCCAGCAGTATCCCCAAGTTTCTCATTTAAGGGCCCGTCAATGAGCGAAACGGGGTATAAACCTTCGGTTTAAAACCCAGCCAGTCCCAGGAATGCCCGCACCTCTCGAGTTGAAACAAGGCGTGGCCAGTTTTGGACTGCCTCCCCCCTTACTGGGGGCCGCTGTACCCCTTAAAGTGACCACATGCCCCAAGTACTCTATTCGCTGCTGGAAGAGCTGGCACTTCTTTGGCTTGATCTTAAGCCCATGATCTCGTAATCGTTCCAGAACCTGCCGCAGTTTCTGAAGATGGTCGTCGAACGAATTCCGAACACCACTACATCGTCCAGGTAATCAGCACCGACTCAAAGTTAAGATCCCCTAGACAGTGTTCCATCCGCTGCTGGAATGTCCTGGGGCGTTGAAAGCCCAAACGGCATCCGATTTGAACTCGTAAGTCCCCAAGGCAGAATGAAAGCTGTTTGCCCTATCCTTCTCAGCCACTGGTACCTGCCAGTATCCGCTGACCAGGGCAAGGTCGAAAAGAACTTTTCATGGCTTAGAGCGGACAGCGACTCTTCAATCCGCGGGAGGGGATAGGATCACAAATGGTCTGGCATTTAGCTTCCTGTAGTCCCACGCAGAACCTGATACTGCCATCTTTTTTTTGCACCAAAACAACTGGGGCGGCCCAGGGGCTGTGACTCCCCTTTTAATCACCTGTTTTCCAGCATGCTGGCCACCATGTTTTTTCACTTCCTGGTACATTTTTTGGGGGGAATTTTTCGGTACCGTTCGCTGATGGCGGGGCTCGCCTGTGGGGATTTCATGCTCGATGGTAGAAGCACACCCAAAGTCTTCATTATATCTCGAGAACCCTCCTGGATTTCCCAGAGGGTAATCTTCCAGCAGCTGTTGTTGCCCCTGGAGTCAGGGTCCTTCGGTCAATTCCCATCTGAGCCATAAAACACTTGGCCATTCCATTCCGCCGTCGGAGCTCGCCCTTTGGATGCCCACTGCATAGGTCCAGGCCGACCTTTTGTCGGCCATAGCGTGACGTCCTCTCGCCGGTGATATCTTCTCCAGGAACATGGACTTTTGGCTAGTATGGTATTTGCAGGAATGGTCAACTTGCTGTCCATGTATGTTGAGGCATCTCACGGGTACACATCCCCTCTCCACAGTGGCAAGGACCGGGCTACCAGTGGTCGGTTCTGTGACTCTTCCTGTGAGACTGGTTCAACCAAGACTTCCAGCCCATTCAACTTCCGTCTGGTTCCCACCGGCAGCATCAATATTTTTTCGAGTCGTGGCGGGATCTTGATCGGGGCTCTTGCTGACACCCTTCACGTGCCCAATGGGTCGACCAGATTGGGGCTCTTCTGCAGACTGCAGCTCCTCACCATCTGTCCGTAGGACCTTCTGATGGGCCGGTTTCGTTGGTGGCCCGCTGCCAATATTTGGCCCCCCCTTTGGCATAGAGTGGTGGTGAATCCAGGTCTCGAAAACACGTTCATGCCCAGATCACATCCACCCCCTCTTGGGTGGGTGATCCACCACACACTCCCTTCTTGCCAATGTCTTGTCCAAACAGTCGACCTGCATCCAAACTATCCCTTGTACATCCAGCTCACCATTGTTGGGTGCCGTCAGCCTAATGGGCGCTGCATCTTCTGGCTCCATCATGTGCCCGAAGTGTCTCTCAAAGAACTCCAAGGGCATCAGGGTACACTCTGACCCAGTATCAACTAGACAGTGCACCTTTCTGCCTTCTAGCTCTGCTTCCATAACAGGACTACTGGCGTAAAGATCGTACTCCTCGCGCATGGGCTTTGGTTTCTGTTGCCCCGCCACAGGACGCCCAGCTACTGCAGTGGTTGGTAGTTTAACCCCTGCTCTGCCCTTACATGTTTGCGAAACTCTCTGGCGATGTGGCCATACTGTTGACAAGCCCAGCAAGGGGCCCCCTATATCTCTACACACCTGTGGGACCTCTTGCAGTAGGACCCCGCTGTGGAGTTGGTCCCGAAAGGGGTTTCTGTGGGAAGCCTAAGTCCCTTCTGGAGCTTGTGGCCATTCTGCTTCATCTGAGAACACCTCAAGCCGAAGTTCTCTCAAATCTGCTCGTAAAGCCTGGACCACATCGTTTAAAGACTCTGCGTCCCTCTGTTCTCTGCTTGCTTGGGTACTACTCACAGCCTTTACCACTATGGGCATGAGTTCCTCTTCCCTCTCTACAGCGGCTAAGTAGACACTGTAAAACATCAGGTCAGCCATCATTCGGGTCATCTCCTGCAATTTGTCCCTAAGGATTTATTGTACAGTCCCACAATGAAACTGATCTCTTAGTAAACTTATCTACTTCAGGGAAGGCCCCGATAGCCACTGGGTCTCGCTGCCTTATCTCATTCAATGTTTCCTGCAGGGCATTAGAGTACTGCATGAGGGTCTCACCCTCTCTTTTTTGCGGCCATTGAAGAAGTAACTTCGCAGGTGCACCACTTTGGTAAACCCCCCTTGGGTCCCTTCCAACAGCTAGAATATTTTCTCCAGTGAGTCCCTTTCAGACTCAGGTCGCACCATTACTGTCCGCCTAACGTCCCCTCCAAGGCCCCCAGGGCTATCTCTGCCCCCAGTTCCGGAGCTAAATTACATATTTTAATTGTGCTTCGCACCCTTTCTGTCCAGTCCTGCAGTGTCATGTTTTTCCTATCAAATTTGGGGAGGGATTGCAATAGTGGCCCTAAAGGGACATAACTCACTTGGGTGTGTACTGTAGGGGCACCCTGAGCTTGGCTCTGGGCCGGCGCCATTGATGCCGGGGGAAGATCTCCCACCGCAGCTCCATCCATAACGATCGCTGTTTCCTGCAACGACTACGCCAAGTTGTTAGCCGAGTACCGAGGGGAGGGTTTTCTGGGAAAACAGCAAAGTCATGGACAAAGAACACGACTCCAAAACCAGCTCAACAACGGTTTGTTTTAAATGATTTCTGGAACAAGATGGTGAACAGATCCCCCAAACACAATTTACAATACGTATCCTGGGCCTCTGTGCTGCAAAAGCGCGCCGCCAGAAGTGTACTCTCTGGATGCCGGTAACTTTACCTAACCGTGGGGTTCGGAAAGGCCGATAACCCCTTCATTTTTAATACCTAATCACCAACGGGAAAAAATTGTGTATGGTGGCAGTTGCAGGGCTTGTGTGCAGCACAGCAGCTTTCACAGCTTAAATGATTTACCCACTTCCCCCCCAAACACACGTGACACAAACTTTCCCTCACAGATGAACCGGTTCAAGTAGCTAATGGTGCACTAGTAAAACTCTCCAAGTCCTGAACAGGAGGATGTATTTGGGGAAACCCTCCTTTTGGCCTGTAACTGAGCCCAAAACTAACTAAACAATATCAGGCCTTCTCACAGTCCTGAACTCGTTGGCGTGCACGCATCCGCTGAGGTACCTTAAAGATGGCTGGCAATTCCTGTTCTCAGGTGCAGATGGATGGAATGGATGGTCCGCTGCAGACAGTCCCTCTATCTTTTAGCTTGTCCTTCTGTCCAGGAGTTCTCTCTCTCCCTCTGCGATGGGGTCTGTTATGACAGGCAGGCTCTTCTCTGTCCCTGAACGACTATTGAATCCTGGCTCCTTTAGCTCAACTGTCTGTGTCGGGTTTTCCTCAGAATCACAGCAGCTTCTCAAAATGGCTTTCTACATGTGCCAGTCTTTACCATGTCCCTCATTTGCATATACTGGAAACTGGACATAGCGGCATCTTGTGGCCAAACAGTAGAATACAAAGAAAAAAATGTAACAACTGTCATGCATGGGATTTACTTAGAAAACACAAGGAGGCTGTCCCACTATCCCACATAGCCACATCAGGGGTAGCAATCTGGAGGTTTCTCACAGCTTAGTTGTCCAGCTTTGGGGGCCGTTAGAGTCTGCTTCCTGGTGTGATCTGCTGTACCATCATCGCTCACGGTGGCCCAGACGATCCACAACTACCTGCCGTCTACTATGTCAGTTCTTACTGACCCCGAAAACGTGACGTTGTCATTGATTTTGTTACTGATCTGCCGGTTACCTGTATCATAATGGATTTCTTTTCGAAGATGGCACCTTTCATCCCTCTTACTGGTCTTCTATCTGTGGCAGAGCTGGCCTTTTCCTTTCGCACATCTTTCATCTGCATGGGTTGCCCACTCTTACTGTCTCCTACAAAGGTGTGCTGTTACCTCCTGATTCTGGCTTCCCAGTTCCAGATTAATCTTGACCTGTACTCAGCATACTATCCCCAGACCAATGGCCAGGTAGAATGGGTGAATAAGATACTGGGAGGCTTTTTTCATAACTTTATGTCTGCATGGCAAGATGAAAGGGTGGATCTGCTACCCTGGGTGGAATTTACATATCACAATTATTCATGCAAGTCCTCAAGGAATACCGTCTTCACCCAGGATACTCAGCTTAATCTTCCTCTTCCAGCCACCACTGATGTTCAGAGGGTTAATGCCCACATGCGTGGCTTCCAGCAGATATGGCTACAACTCACCAAAGACTTCTTCATGCCTCTGGCTGGATCAAAAAGCAAGTCGAGAAGAAGCGCAGACCTCTGATTGTGTTCCATCTTGGGGAAAAGATCTGACTTTCTGCTGGGAACATACGCCTACAGCTCCAAGTCTGAAGCTGGCACTTCGTTACCTTGGACCCTTCTCCGTTCTCCGAGAAATCAACCCTACCTCCATCTCTCTGCATTCCTAAATGCTTTCCATGTGTCCCTTCTCGAACCTCTAGTCCTGAATCACCATTACCGCAAGATGGCTGCCCGGTCCGTTGTCTCTATGGCTGATGACACTTATGAAGTCAAATAGACCCTGGATATGAAGCGCTTCAAGGGAAAGATCTACTGTCTTAAAGATTGGAAAGCTTATCGTCCTCAGGAGGTGCCCCCACATTAATCCAGTGGTTTCACAAACTCTGAACTCTTACCAGGTCACACTCGTGCCCGCTCCTTTACTCACCAGTCGCTGCTCCAGGCTCAGACTGTCTGCCTCCCTTGCCGGGGTCTTTCTCCTCCGGCTGCCGTTTCATCTGCCGCACTGCCAGTTCTGGCAACTAGGGGAGAGGGGGCACACACTGTCTGTGATTTAAAGGGCCAGTTGTTAGTGGAATTCCTCAGAGGCATTCCACTCCTCTGCGTTTTCTTGATTTGCCTTATTGTTACCAAATTCTTCTTATATGTTCTTGATTCTGCCTTGCCTGCTGCCGGCCCTGACCTATTGCGCGTGCCCTGACTACATTCTTGTCTCACCCTCCTGTACCCTGCTACTCGGCTCATTGGCTGTCACCGTTAAGACCTGTGTTGGTGGTAGTGACCTGGGGATTTCCTGCCGCAAAGACCAGTGGACTGGGGTTAAGACTATGGGCCTCTTTGACTTTGCTCCTCTCGTATGTTACGCTTACCCTCCAAAGGTGACTAAACGGATTAATCTCCTGTCTTCGCAGTGGCACAGGAGGTGTAATGACATTGCTGCATCATGCCATCTGTAACACTTACTGCTATAAACCATAGGTCTTGCCTGTAGCCAGTAGTAATCCGCAGAGCAGAGAGCCGATGGCTCCCTGCTCTGCCAAAGTTTTTGGCTGTATGTACCTTCCACAGAGCTTGGGGCCCGCCAGGAGATTACTGTCTTCCCGGTGACCAGTCTGAGTCTGCGGCAGTACATGGAAGAATAATCTACTTAAAAAAAAGTAGTGGTTTATTCAACCCAACGTTTCAGCTCTGAACAGCCTTTCTCAAGCAATGATACATAGTGTAATAAGTGCAATACATAGTGAAATTACAATTGACATCAATGTACTACTGTATCAATATGGAGTCAATAAAACAGTGAACAATCAATCGATGAAATCACAATAATAGTGTAAAGCAAAAGGGGTTATTTGCATCAATGAACCATAAATATTGACAAAATGCAGAAAAGTTATTCAGTGTGTAAATAAGAGTATATCAAATAAAAATACATACATACATATAGTGATTCACAGTGTATCAATAAAGAACAAAACAGGTGTTCACAAAATAAAAATTGCCATAATCCATAGATGAAAGAAGAATTCTTACTCGGTGGATACGATGGATCATTGCCATTGGGTTGAATAAACCACTACTTTTTTTGAAGTGCTTTCTACTTTTACATTATTTTTGGATTACTATAGACCTTGGTTTCATTCTGTTGGGCGAGCACTCTAGCTTCTGATGTTTTTCCAAGTGCTGCTTATCATCTATTAGTGTCTTCGGCAGTACATGTGTGAGACCTGGGGCCCAACGAAGGAGCCTCTGGTCCTTTGGTGGGCCAGTCCGACACTGTGTTCTTTTATAGCACAAAGCAACCAATAACAATATGTAGTCCCTAAGTCTTTGTGCATGTGTTTTTTCCTTTTTTTTTGGCAACTAGTGTATTAGTGTCTGATCTGGATCCATTCATCTGCATGATCCTGAAAAAACAGATGGCAATCGGGTTCTGGTAGCTGTATAGTTGTGATGACATCCACTAGATGGCAGACTTCCACAGAACACCGAAAAGTTCTTCCTCCAGAGTTATGTTTCCGTAATGTCCATTTATAAATGTCTGTAATGTGAAATAATAAATAACCTGTAAAATCAGCTGTTTTCATTCCTTTATGTAATAATGAAAATATCATCATTATGGGGATGATAAAATAATATTAGCCCATGTTATATCTTTATTCTGGTTCTGCAGCCCACCCCCATACTAGATTGGCCAAGGTATAATTTACCAAATAATCTATATCTGAGTACTGCCTGCAGATAACAGATGGGGTTTACAGCAGTCTGGGATTTATTAGGCAGCAAGTAAACAGTTTTTTGTTTTTTTTAACTTGATCTATTAAAAGCAAAAAGATGAGCAAGTATAAGGATCTGAGAATCTTTAGTAAGGGTCAATGTGTGATTGCTAGATGGCTGGGTCAGAAAATCTCCAAAATGTCAGGTCCTAGAAAGACAATTGATGAATGGACAACTGGGTTATGGGTGCCCAAAGAGCACTTATGTGTGTGGTCAGTGAAGACATGCCCGTCTGGTCAAATCCCACAGAAGAGCTACTGAAGAATGAATTGTTGTTACATTTCATGCTAACTATGATAGAAAAACGCAGCACATTGCAGTTTGCTGTATATGGGGCCAGCAGACCAGCCAGGGTCCATGCTGACCACTGCCCACTGCCAAAAGATTTTACAGTAGGCATGTGCAAATCAGAACTGGATTGATAGAAGAAGGTGGCTCACCACAGTCTGAAGAATCACATTTTTCACATGTGGATGATTTGGTGACTGTATGTTGCTTACCTGGTGAGCAGATGGCACAAGGATGCACTATAGGAAGGAAGAAAGCAAGCAGCTGTGTGATACTTAAGACAATGTTCTGCAGGGAAACCATGGATCTATGTAGAGGTTACTTTTACATGTACCACCTTAATATTGTTTCAGTCCAAGTACACCCATTAATGGCAACAGTATTCCCTAATGGTAGTGGCCTCTAATAACTTGCCCTGCAAGACTGCAAACGTTGTTCAAGAATGGTTTGAGGAACATGACAAAGAGTAAGACATGTTGACTTGGCTTCCAAATTCCCTAGATCACAATCTCATCAGGTATCTGTTGGATGTAGTGAAAAAACAAGTCTGATCTATACATTCCCAGTACTGTCTTGGCTTCAGTGACGGAACTACTGATGTAACAGCTTCTACAGGGCCCAACAGCAAAGGGGGCTTGGCCAAGGCGGCGCTTCCTGCCTCAGAACACCCAGGCCTTCTGTCCTGAGCGTTCAGAGGCAGATCCCAGGAATCAGGACAATTTCCCTTGATCCCAGGGTCTGATTAACTGATTGTGTGTCCCTGGGATGTGCAAACAATTAAAGCACTGGTGCCCTGCCCCTATTCAGCCAAGTAGGTCTAAATCCTTAGACCTACCTTGCGCAGTCAGTCATGATGTAGGCAATGGGAAAAGGTGAGTTTACCTTGGGTCTATTTATCTACCTAGCTGGGGCCTAATGACTGTCTACCTACCTGGGGTCTAGCTACCTACCTAAGTGAGGCCTGCCTACCTACCTGGGACTTATCTGACCTACCTATCTGGGGCTTACCTACATCCTTACCTGGGGCCTACCTGCTTACCTGTGGCCCACCAGCTTACCCTCCTGAAACCTACCAACCTCCCTTTCTGGGGCTTGCCAACCTACCTACTTAAGTCCTACTTACCTAACTAGGGCCTATAAACCTACCTACCTGGGGCCTTCCTGTTGAAAAATATGCAACCAATTACAGACTTTACAAGTGTTAATCTGTGCTTTTTGGTGAAGTTTTTTTCCTTCTCTCTCTGTTATCTTACCCTGATTTGATGTGATGCAATGTACGCTGATCCTGAGTACTACAAGTTAATACTAGTTTTCCCTCACAATGTCTGATTGATGAAGCCTCCAATGTGACCTGAAAAATAAACCAGCAGGTTATGGACCCAGGGACAGAAGATCATAGGAATTGGTAAATGCAAGAAATCTTCGAGGAGAGCTCATCTTTTCAGTACTAGTAAGACAAATACATTAAAATGGATGGCATTTCCAAGTTGAAACTTTAAGAGCCAAACTGAATATTGATAATTACAATCTATTGATAACTACAATCTATAAAGTATGTGGGAGGCACTGCAAAAGCTGCATGGAAGATCTAGCTTAAATAACAAGATTTTACTGCTAAGGAAACTGTATAAGAAGAGACTTAGCACAGATAAAGACATCGGATTCCCAGCGGCCCATTACATTGTGACTATGGGAGTCTGATGGTAGACCGGCAGAATATACAACATGTTCTGTATTCCACTGGACAGTTTTTGGTTTAGGAAACCCTCAGTAAAAAGTCTGTGCCGTGTAGACCACAGCATGGATTTTCCAATGAGGTCTACGCAAAGCTGGGTACGGTCGGATTTTTGACGGATTCAAAATACTGAATCTGCTAAAACACCAACCAAAATCCACTGCTGTGTAGACATAGTCTTAGATGTGAAAACTGTATTTTAGAACGGTGAACTAACAGAAGACATTTACATGGAGCAACCTCCAGGATTCAAAGATAAACAGACACCAGACTTGGTGTGCAAACTACACAAAAGCATATACAGTCTAAAACAAGCTGCCAAAGCATGGAATATCAAAATGGATGAAGTGCTTAGAGACAAACATTGTCAAAGAAGTAAAGCCGATCCTTGTCACACTCATTGTCATACTCATTTATGTTAATGATATTTTAATTTGTTTTGAGCAAGAAAGGGATGAAGCAGAAAAACTACTAATTTTGAATCAACACTTTGAGATCAAAGATCTATGAAACGTGAAACATTACCCAGGTATGCAGATTGAAAGAGAGGAAGACAGAAGTTTCTTCTCATTTAATAACACATGATACAAGATATAATTGAATCGTTTGAATTTGAAGATGCAAAACCTCTAAAATCTCCAATAAAAACCAACTGTCTGAAAGAGATAAACAATCAACAGAAGATACTGTCAGACAATGAACATTACATAAAGGCAATAAGAAAATTACTTTCATTTGCTACTGTTATAAGTCCAGATATCGCAACAGTATTGAGAATTTTGTGGGAAAAGTGTCAAGGCCAACCCAGATGGATTGGAGTGCTGGAAAGAGTATTATATGCTACCTAAAGGGAACCTCTTATTTTAAACTGAAATTACCTGCTAGCGAGACATGCTATCTGACCTGATATGTTGACTTGACACTGATTGGGCTCGAGATCCTTCTAAAAGAAAATCCAGTAGTGGTTACCTATTTATGCTTTCAAGTGGAGCCATTAATTGCACTATAGGAAGCAATCCACTGTAACATTATCATCAATAGAAGCTAGTATCTAGTAGCACTAGTATCTACCATTATATAGTCATTGTATGGAGGTAATATAAAGGCTGCAGAGCCTGTGTACAACTGGTATCTACAAGTATGTCACTCTATTGTGATAATATACAGTCTGAAGAGCCTGTGTACATTAGTATCTACCACTATATGGTTACTGTATGGCTGTAATATATACATAGTTACATAGTTTGTAAGGCTGAAAAAAGACTAGACGTCCATCCAGCTCAGCCGATTTTGCTAAAGTGTTGCTAAAGTGTTGATCCAGAGAAAGGCAAAAAACCCCAATGAGGTAGAAGTTAATTATCCTCATTTTAGGGAAAAAATTCCTTCCAGACTCCAATCTGGCAATCAGAAAAGTCCCTAGATCAATGACCCCTCTCCAGAATCCTAGTCACTATAACACTATAATATTATTACGCTCCAGAAATGCATCCAAACCCTTTTTGAACTCTGTTATTGAATTCACCATAACATGTTCCTCTGGCAGAGAGTTTCATAGTCTCACTGCTCTAATAGTAAAGAATCCCTTTCTATGTTTATATAGAAACTTTCTTTCCCCAAGACGTAGATGCCCCCTTGTTCTAGATACAGTCCTGGGTATAAATAAATCTTGAGAGAGATCTCTATATTGACCTTTGATGTATTTAAACATATTTATTATGTCC
This sequence comes from Phyllomedusa bahiana, assembly GCA_025379985.1. Taxonomy (NCBI): domain Eukaryota; kingdom Metazoa; phylum Chordata; class Amphibia; order Anura; family Hylidae; genus Phyllomedusa; species Phyllomedusa bahiana. Next base: position 18,452 of record JAODAL010037705.1, read on the forward strand.
CCCCAAAGCCGTCTTATCTCTAAACTAAATAACCCCAAACTTGCTAATCTTTCTGGGTATTGCAGTCCACCCAGTCCTTTTATTATTTTTGTTGCTCGCCTTTGTACCTGTTCAAGCTCTACAATGTCTTTCCTGTGCACTGGTGCCCAAAACTGTACACAATATTCCATGTGTGGTCTAACCAGTGACTTATATAATGGGAGAATAATGTTCTTATCATTTGCATCTATGCCCCTTTTAATACACCCCATGATCCTGTTTGCCTTGGCAGCTGCTGCCTGACACTGGCTGCTACAATTATGTTTACTGTCCACCAGGATTCCTAAGTCCTTCTACATGTAACTTTTACCCAGCGTTTTTCCATTTAACATGTAATCATGTAATGGATTTTTCCTCCCCATGTGCATAACCTTGCATTTATTTGTGTTAAACCTCATTTTCCACTTCTCTGCCCAGGCCTCCAACTTTTTCAGATCCTTTTGTAATAGTACATTATCCTCTATTGTGTTGATTACTTTACAGAGCTTAGTATCGTCTGCAAAGATCGATATTCTACTGTGCAATCCATGTGTAAGATTGTTAATGAAAATGTTAAAGAGGATAGGGCCCAATACTGAGCCAGTCTGAAGAGCCTGCATACACTGGTATCTACCACTATATGGTCACTGTATGGTGGTAATATACTGTCTGCAGAGCCTATGTACACTGGTAATTACCATTATAAAGTCATTGTATGGCGGTAATATTGGTCTGTATATACTGATCTCTTTTAAATAACAGTATAATGGTATTATTCAGTCACTATGTGGTGGTAATTGTACTCCTTGTATTGTCTAATAACTGCATAACTACTATTAAGAGTTACTTGTAAATGTTCATTGTTTGGGGATGGGCTGGCAGGGGAGGAGTTTGCTATAGGGTCCAGGCTTCTCTAGTTATGTCCCTGCTTGGCTTCACATACAACAAGACACCTTCACAGTTCTTGTGGGATCTGTATCTCATTAGTGTTGAATTGCTTTGGCGAGGCAAGGTGAACCTACAAAATATTAGGCAGGCACTTTTAATTAAATGGCAGATCATTTTCAGGCTATCATATGCCAAACAATTTCTGTCCAGCAGTTGTGATACGTACTGGAATTTGTAAATCATAGGAATAACTGGGTAACACTAAATCACTCATTGCTGAGATGTTCATTTTTAGTACATTTGTCACAAAATCCGTATGTGTTATGTAACAGCCTGCTGGATATGCAGACAGTCTGTTCCTCATGTGGTGATAGATTGTTGCTTTGCAGGGGGTTTGTATTACCAGTTTCCTTGCTTCATTTGACAAAGCAAATACTTCCCACAACCTATTCACTCCTCAATAACTCTTTTGTATGGACCTAGAGCAGGGGCGTAGCTACAGGGGGTGCAGAGGTAGCAGCCGCTACCGGGCCTGGCAGCCTAAGGGCATGTCCCCACGGCATGGGTTTGCGGCCGGTTTCTCAGAAGGTTTGCGGTTTTGCAGACCATCTGAAAAACCGGCCGCAAACGAGCACAACGGGGTTCTATGGAAAACCCGTGCAGCAGTCCCCACCACGAGCTTAAAGTTACACCTCTGACCTAGAGGACTAACAAATAAAAGTTATGGTCACTAGATTACTCCTTAAAGGGGTAGTCCCGTTATGGGAAATTCTCTTTGCCGGCCACTCGTTGATAGGTGCACTCCGGCCCTGCTTTTGAAGGAGGAGAGCAGCGCTAGCGTCGTCCTCCTCATTCACTTCTATGGGAGTTCCGAGTATAGCTGACTCATGGGACATCCACTACATAAAGGTGGCTACAGAGCATGTAAAACAAAGCAGCCACTGAAGATTTTTCTCTGTGCACAGTAGTATTAAAGTTCTTCTGCCCTATGTACTTCAATGGATCTGTATTGTTCTTTTAATGAAGTTATGGTAAATGTTAGGGACATGACATAAAGGGGCATTCCCATTTCACCCATTAATTGCAAAGTCTCAGGATTGTCTGGGACCAGCACTGATTTCCAAAACAGGGCTCCCCTAAGCCTCTATACTGTCTCATACAGCCGCCGCTATGAATGGGGGGGAGGGTTGGCTGTGCAAGCATGGCTCTTTCCCATGTACTTCTATGAAATGATTAGCACACTAGGTAAGTTTGAGATGGGAATATCCCTTTAAAGGGGTTGCCGATTAAAAAAATGTGTATCTACTGCATTGGGGCCAGGATGGTCCCCCCCAAACAAATGCTTAGCTGTCCCTGCTGCTGTCGCTCCCAGAGATCCCATTCTCTGGACTTCTATTTTTTTGTCCCAACACGCTGGATGGGCCCTTGCTCCATTGTTAGTGAACAGAGAACGAGCCTCTAAGCCTCTCCTGTGTCTCAGAATGAGATCCCAGAAGTCAAAAAGAGCAGATTGCTGGCAGCTCCGAAGTAGTAGCGGCAGGGACAGATTGGTTATTAATAGGTTTTTTTTAAGATTTAGGACCACCTTGCCCCCAATGCAGTAGAATTTATTCCTAATGGACAATTCCTTTAACATATGAAGTTCACTACTCCCAACTATTGTATATTAGGGTATTCCTGATGTTTTTTGCTGCAAAGCCGCTGCAAAATCCATTTGTTATACATGTTGAAGATTTTGAAACTTGCACTACAGGTCAGTTTCCTTGTGGAAAATGTCTGCAACAGGTGCATTAGATTGGTAAATTCTCATCTACTTGCCCAGTACTGTAATTCACAAATCTGCAGGTAATTCATGGCAATTCTGTCCTGTGTAAATTTACCTTAAGGCTGCGTCCACATGACAAAGTACAAAATATTTGTCAGATTCTGACTCCTAAAACTCCACAGTTCGATGAGTATCTGAACAGTATTTCACACAAAAACCTGAGAATTTTTTAACTCCGTTTCCTTTTTAAGCCTCATTTTCATATTCGTTATTTCAATCAGTTTTTGCATCACAAAGCGCTACTGGGTTTTGGACGTCTAAATTAACACCAAAAAACACACACAAAGCTTTCTAGTCATTCATGCCATCCCATTGACTTCAAGAATCAATTTTCCACTGTTTTCCGAGTGAAATCTGACAGAAGAATGAACATGTTCTAAGTTTTTTGAAAAATTGGTGATTTTGAAACCCAACCTCAGTCGTGTGGACTACAACTTAGATTTTCTATTTAGGTCTATGGGGATGGTTATACAGTCGATTTTTGACGGTTTAAAAAAATCTGAATTACTGTCAAAAACTGACTTGAAATCCTTGCTTTGTACACATTGCTATGATCCTTAAGCTATGTTCACACGGGTTAAATTGGGGCACATTTCGGCGCGTATTTTGCGGCGTACTACGCTCAAATACAAGCGAAATGCGCCCCAGTCATTACGGTAATCCACAGTTCTCATAGAGAACTATGGTTTACGTCTCCTCTCCCCGCTTGCACAATACGGCGAGCGGGGAGAGAAGTGACATGCCATTTACTCATGGCGCTTACGCGCCGCGAGTAATGCATGTCCATGGGGCCGGAGGGCTGCCGCCACCTCCCACCCCCCCGCATCGCGGTTTCACGCTCCCGAGCACATGGCGTATTTGCGGGCGTACTGTACGCCCCGCAAATATTCCGTGTGAACATAGCCTTAGGGTGCTTTTCCATGTTGCTGTTTTGTGGTGTTTTTGGTACGGTTTTTCTTTGCACCACTGTGAAAATCCCTTTATTTACAAGTTCCTTTCAATTTTCTAAAATAGAGTGCTGGGTTCTCACATCGCTATACCGCATGTCTTTTTGTTGAGTGCAGTTGTTATTCTAATAAACTACAGTGTAAAGTAACTAAGATTATTTAAAACATCCATTTGCATTCAAGAAAAATGCATGTAATAAAGATATGTGTGAACAGAGCCTAATAATCTACATTTGCCTCTCACAAGAAGAGGATTTTGCATAAAGTATCAGCAATCCGATGCAGTATGATTGTGACTGAACCAAGAATCTATGCATAGCTCTTTAACAATTGTATTATTTGGTGTAATGTGATTAGTAGCTAAAAGTTTATGCACTTGAGCCAAGGAAACAAATTCTCTGATTTTGTATTACGCAGTAAAACACTGGACACAACTTTAACTGAAATAGACATGGTCGTATTAATTGGGAGTAAACTTGAAGAGAACCCATCTAGCCCTTTATGCTGCCTTCTCTGATGGCCACATACAGTAGTGACAAAAAAGTTGATTCCAGGGGCAATTACTGATTGACAGCTCTTTTCCTATTAGTGGGTATAAGAAAAAAAGCAGGGGATCCAGTTAAGCTTTGCTACATCATAAATTTAAATATCCCAATACATTGAGCACATTATGATGCTGAGGCTCACACCGTAATCACAACCTTTTCAGTGCTTTCCATTGACTTTTGCTATATCCTTACATCAAATAATACAGCGCAGTAAGATATCAATGCCATTTAATCTTTGCTACATAGTAGATAATAAATAAACCACAAATATCCGCTTATATTAAATAGGGGGAGAAATAGATCCTACACTGATAGCTGAGCCCCGGATATACCAAAATCTATAAATGCGTCCTGTGTGGGACGCGCAGACTTTGCTGTGCTCTTGCGTGATTTAGTGTAACTCACATAGTCTCCCAAAAAATTGGGAATCTCGCAAGAGAACAAAGAGTGACTTTTGATCACTATATTTATTATTTTGTCATAGGCAAACTTAAACTCCATCAGTTCTCTATCTGTAAAACACTAAAACGTAACTTTTATTATGTATAACTCAACCTCTATACACACTATTTAAAAACCTGATTTCTAACCTCTCAATTTATCCCTTTCTACTACTGAAAGAAGTAATAGCTCCTTTTCTATTAGCAAGTCTGGTGGAGCACCACCTATTAACAGGAAAGCCTTATATATACAGCAATTTACTAGCTCCAGTAAGGGATCCCAAGCCTCCTACTTGGGCAGTCGTCCCTAATCTCATGAACACAAAACAAATAAGGCCCTTTGTGACACCCTCTGCAGCAGGTGACACTTCTAGACAGAGGTGAGAAATCACAATTTAAAACGTCATGCCTGACCTCCACAACCTGTTTCACCAGCTAACCTGGCTTCATCAAGGGGTTAGAGGTCCAATCACATGTGGTGTAAGCTCACTTCCTTTTATATCATGTTAGGTACACCCCCTATTCAGGTGCTCACCAATTAGCCATCAGAGAATACACAAAAACCCACTCCCCCTTCCGCTCTCCTGCACGGACACTCATAATATGTGCTGCTACTGCTGCCACCATGCACCTATAGACATCAAACCTCAGACAAATTTTCCATCTCCATAACGGGCTTGCGCCCTATCCTACCATGCCTCCCACGCCAACGTACTGTATCAATAGACATTTCAGCTCTGACTGTGATGGACTTCCGTCTCATTTCTCTCATGTTATTGCCACTGCGTGGCTCACCTAGAACGGACTAAGCAGGATAGGTGTTACATTCCACAGCACACTATCAGCTTTATCAACTCCCATAAACCCCTTCTCTTCCATGTCTAATATGCATATTCATTGGGAATATAAACTCCATTGTACTGTACACTATTGTCATATTATCTTCCCATAAAGCACTTCTCCTTTATATATAATATACATATTCATTTGAATAAAGCTGCAAGCCTTATTAAATACATATTCCATTGTACTGTACAGTATTGTCTTAGTCTATTCCCATAAACCACTTCTCTTTTACATGTAATATACATATTCATTTTAATAAAGCTGCGGCCTATGTTAGCCCGCCCTCCCTCCTGCAGTTTCACCTTCCACCTTCCCCATTAAAGATTCTTTCTTACAGGTCACGGCTAGCAACCTAATTCATTACGTCACAATGGGAACATGCAAAGATATGAGTATATTCAAAAGCTATTGCATCTGCATACAACTATATTCCATATATTGTATTTAAAGTTAGCACAAAATCAATGCAGCGAGCAGAAACAATAAATCTATACATAGATGAATATATACATGAATAGATAGTAATCTACTCCTGGGCTATGTCTCGCCACAACAACGCGAGTGCATATATCATATGATTCAGCTGCCAACAAACCCCTCCATGCACAGAAACAATATACATACATCCCAATTTGTTAAATAGAAACCGTGGCCTCACGTGATCAATACCTATCATCATTACAAAACACAGCGAAAATGAGGGACAATAAGTGCAGAGGGGAGGGCAGGAGGGAGATGGGGGTAGAAATAAAAAACCCTATGTGAACTGTGATGCTTCTATAGTCACATATTCAACCGTGCTATGTCCACTGACCGTACTTAATAACATATATCATGTTTCTTCAAAAATTATTATATAGGAATCAGCAAGATTAAATAAATGCTGAAAATGAAAAGCCTTCATTTAGACCTTTAGTTTTCAATGTATTGAGTCTGTATATCCATCTGCCTCTTCCTGCAACAAAACTACATCCAGATCGCCCTTTCTTTCCCCTAGCTTTTTCACACAGATGCCCCAGAATTTAAGCACCTCTATTTCACCATTATGTACTTCCAAAATGTGTCTCTCTAGGGGGGGGAGGTCACCTCTAGTTTTAATAGTACTCAGATGTTTTGAGATCCGACGACGAAACTCCTGTGTGGTTTTTCCCACATAGATCTTGGGGCAAGTACACATAGCCCCATAAATTACCCCTCTGGTTTTACAATTGATGAATTGTCTTATCTAAAATCTTCTCTTATCAATGGGATTAACAAATTCTTTAGTTTTCCATATAAATGGACAGAATGAACAGTTGCCTCAGGGATATGAGCCTACCACCGGAGACTGTAACCATGTTTTTTTGCCATCTTTCTCAAAATGACTATGTACAAATTCATCCCTAAGATTTTTTCCTCTTCTATAAGTGACACTAGGATACTTAGGAATCAACTCAAGAATACTGGATCTTCTTTCAGAATGTGCCAATGTCTTCTAAGTATATCCCTCATTTCATTGGCTTTATCATCAAAGGTACCTATACAACGAATTAAATCAGTTTTTTCCTTCTACTTTTAACTAATTAATAAATGTCCTCTGTCACTAGTCAAAGCCCTGTTAAACGCCTTCCTCAAACATTTTTTTGGATAACCCCTTGCCTGAAAACGTGCATTTAACTTTATACATTCTTCATTAAAAACCAGACTTGATAATAGAAAAGGAGCTATTTCTTTTTTTCAGTAGTAGAAAGGGTCAAATGGTGAGGTTAGAAATCAGGTTTTTTAAATAGTGTGTATAGAGGTTAAGAGTTATACATAATAAAAGTTACATTTTAGTGTTTTACAGATATAGAACTGATAGAGTTTATGTTTGCCTATGTCAAAATAGTAAAAATTAGTCTAACTCATGCACAGTATACTTTTGTGAACGCCGTATTGAACCTGCTTCGTATTGGCTATTCTAACGTAGGCAGTCCACACCTGAACCAGAGTTTGCTTGTTTGTAGGCAAGTATTTATATTTCTTTGATTGGAGATCATTTGTCCACTATCATTGTGCTACCATGCCGCTTATTCTGTGTTTGGAGATCCATTGCTGGATAATTTAGGACTCCAGGCTTAACATTGGCTCAACTATCGTACCATAGGGGTCGTGAGTTGCTATGCATATCATCTTATTTATTGATATACTCTGTTTGTACACTTCCCTCATTTTTCCCTGATGAACCTCATATATCTTTGAGGGGAAACGCGTTGGAAAGTAATTTAGTGTCCATTTGTGGATGCCTTATCTGGGATATTAAGTGTGCATATGGGATTATATACTAGCTTTGAAGTTGTTATAGTGATATATTTTTTATATCTTGCATTATAGTTGACATCTCTTGCACAGTATAACAGGTTATCATAGATTCCTTGGCACTCGCATCAACTTGTTGTATCATAAATACTTGAACATTGGTTGGTTACGTTTATATGTCTTTTTGACCTCTATATTGCTCTTATCATTCATATTCAAGATTGTCGTTTCAGTAGCTAGATATTATCCCTAGGGTACAGTTTAGGAGGTACGAGGATGGAGACGCCCTTATTGGGGCGATTACCTAACTTGGCTAGGTAGTTTGTTTTGGTAGGGAAAGGTTAATACATTATTTTCTGGTTAGATTAGGTTATTGTTTATTCTTGTGGCACAATCATGTTTTAAATTATATTACCATTAAAGGTTAAGTTTTGTCATTTTTTCCTAGGATCTATACCTTCTTTGTGATTTTCGTGGACATAGTAGATAATATTGGAAAAAAAACATAGGTCCATCGAGTCCAACCCATAACCCAACAGTGTTGATCCAGAGGATGGCAAAAACCCTTGTGAAGCAGATACCAAATGTCTTATACAAGAGAAAAAATCCCTTCCCGACTCTAAATATGGCAATGAGAAAAAATCTCTGGATCATCCATACTTCAGAGGTTGAATTGGAATAGAAAACTGGTGCAGCACTGTGGTATTCCTTACTTTACAAATTCTGCAAATTCTATATGAACAGAGGATTTAAACCATTTATATCACTGCAAATTATAATCCCTGTTAAACAAAACTTTTAAATAAATTACTAAAAAGTACAATCTAACCCCATAAATTTCCAAAAAATACCTAATATACAGCATAATGTGTACTACCGTAATGGTAACGCCCCATAAAGGGGGGCCGCTTTTGGACAGATAAAACACAATAAGGGATAAAACCTTTAAATCCCCGCTTCCCGACCGTTTCCCCCTCATTTTAGGTTCTCAGGGATTTAAAAAAATCTCCTGTGGAAAAAGATTTTCCTTAAAAAAACGCATATACAAACCGCTTAGATACATATATTCCTATACAAGTTCAATAGGGAGACTGATACTTAGCTTAGATACTGTCAGGTATAAGGATGATACTCCCCGCAGCTCCTTTGGTATGCTGGCACCCAGGATAAGAGGGATACAGAGCAAATCGTCTCTGCTTCCCTTAAATACCTCTAATGGCCCCTCAAATGTATAACAAACAAGCCCCTAATGTTTCCAAATTGGTATATTCTACTTTATACCTGTTGCCGGGTTCCTTTGACGGTTGATTTACCCGGCGTTCCGGATATTAGACTGCGCATGTCCGGAAGAAAAAAGCATGTCCTTTCCGGTTAATTGCGCCGGGAATGATACTGCGCATGTCTGAGAATCAGCCCAGACCATGCGGCGCCCGGCGTTCTAAAAGCTTCACTGCGCATGTCTGAAAAACAAGATACTGTCACTTCCGGTGTTACTGTGCCGGATCGTCACGTACATATTAAAGGCCAGCTCGACCTCTGCGCTGAGCTCAAAATACGTGCCTGGCATAAGACACGCTAACAACTCCAGCACAGTAACTCGTTCGCGCCACCCCATATACTCACATTCCATATAGATAGCAAGCTGCCGTGACGGGACTCTCGCCTTCAGTTTCAAAATTTCCCAGAGCAATTACCATACAACAGACATTGCATAGGTTAATAAGGGCTTAAATACACCGTCGTAAACAATGACTTCGATCACTCGATAATTAACTCTAGACAGTGCAACTGAAGTCAAAAAGAACTACAGATTCTCTACTAGAGGGCCTACTTTTGATGCCCACAACACAAGTATGGTGAGTCTTTCAATAAAGCATTTCAATCTATTTTTGGTAAGCTCAAGTGGCATAAATTTTTTAAAATCAAAGATGATATTGAATGCCAGCAATTGGGTGTCACGACACAGGATCTAGAGGGTATACGTACTTTGGTGTCCCTTATGGAGGAGGAAGAAATGAGAGAGGGACAAACTAAATTGAAACTCAAAAGTAGGAGAATGCCCCCGAATCAGTTGGACACACGTGAAATTGATCTATTTTTGCAAATAGTCTCAAAAGAACTCCGTGATCTGGGCGAACAGAGGTTACCATTCCATAATAATCTCAGTAGAGAGGAATTAGAAGCATTGTCAGCACTGGAACGGGATAAGTCTATAATTATTAAACCCTCCGATAAGGGGGGAAATATAGTTATATTAAATCATGATATGTATAAACAAATGTGTAACGATCTTCTCAAGGACAAAAGGCATTATGATATTTTACCTTCAGACCCAACAACAACCTTTATGGACTAGAGAAGGAATACGTGTGAGGCTTAGAGGACGCTGATATCAAACACAGATTTAAATTCATGATGCCTTCTAATCCCAAATACCTTACATTCTACTCGATTCCTAAGATCCATAAGGTTTATACCCCATTAAAAGGCATGACCAATAGTCTCAGGTGTAGATCAATAACGCAAAATGTGGGATCTATAAAATAACATCTTGCAGGACTTTGTAACCACCATTGCCATCTTACATAAGAGACAACTTCCTGATCTTTGCGTAATTGACGGATTACAGTTAACAAAGAAGTACTATTGGGCTCCTTAATGTAGAAAGCTTATATAGTAATATCCCACATGATAACGGCAATCGGGCAGTAGAATATTTTTTGTCTACAAGAGTATAGAATTCCAGCTCATAAATGCTTTTTGTCATCAAAATTACTTACTTAGTGCTAAGACATAATTATTTTTGTCTTTTGGCGAACAAGACCTTCCAACCAGCTCAGGGGCACGCAATGGGTAGCCCTTGCGCTCCCCGCATATGCAAATCGTGTTCTGGGCTGGTAGGAGGCCACCTTGGGTATCGCAACCAGGGATGATCAATGGCCCCCCCATATTTTATTCTGGGGGAGGAAATTTGATGACAACATCATCCTATGGAAGGTAACAAGGTGTCACTTTGAGGAGTTTGTTGCACAACATAATAAAAACAAAATCGGTATGCATTTCACATTGTGAAATGCAGGAGAGATGTTTACCCTTCTTGGATGTCCTCCATCATTAAGATTCAAATGGTAATAGTCCATACAGATAGGGTATAGGAAACCTACAAGCAACTAACAGCCTGTTACATCCTGGGAAAGTTACCAATCCTTTGCCCTTAGGAGAGGAATACCGAAGGGTCAATTTCTGAGAGTTTTAAGAGGAATTGCCGCCTGAGATGAGGACTTTAGGAGACCGTCAGGTATTGAGAGAGAGATTTCTTAATAGAGGATATGCCTCAAGATCCTTGAATCACTTTCAGGCATGCACAAAAACAGAATAGGACAACTTGCTACAAGGTAAAACCCAAGAAATGAAGACAACAATAAGGCACGTATAGTTGCAACTTTTGACGACAGAAATATAGAATGGTTGTAATATCCTTCATAAAATACTGGGGGAATTGTAATGTTGGATCAGGATCTAAAAGGATATTCTTCCTTCAACCCCTTGATAACCTATCGGAGGGTAGATCTATCAAGGATAGACTGATCCATAGTCATTATACACCAACACCCTCTCAAGGCACGTGGTTGAAAGGAGACCGATTGGTATGATTTAAATGTGGGCAAGATGTGTAGCCTGCCAATATACTACAACTAATCCTCTCACGTGCCTCTAATGGAAAACAATTTTCATTCGTGATTTTGCCAACGAGGACAGAAGGAGTAGTCCTACATGTGGATTGTTTTTGTAATGGCCCCTGCCACTTTAACTATATTGGAAAAACAATAGAATATTTCAAAGAGAAGGGTGGGAGAACACTGTGGGATATACGAAATAGGAGAGATACGCCAGTAGCCCGAACATGTGGGTGGGAACATCATAATGGGTGAATGGAATCTCTGCGTTTTTTTGATCTTAGAGTCGTGAGCCCAACCCAGAGGAGGGAATGGGATAGACGAATTTCTGTGAAAGAGGCCCAATGGAATTTTATCGTGAAGGATTCTTTCATCCATGGGCCTCAATGAGACTTTGCAATTTGGTTGCTTTATTGAATAGACTCTGCTTTGGCCTGTTCACTCTGCTCTGTCTTGTTCGCAACTCTACACTGAGACCACTATGTGATGTTTCCGATCTGACCAATTGGAATGTACAGCACCATATTGATAATTTTTTCCATTATATTCATTGATTACCTACAGTCTGATAATTCAAGTCAGCTGAGGACAGTGAATGTTGTACCCCGAAATCTTTGGCCCTGTATTAAGCCCTTATTAACCTATGTGTGTCTGTTGTATAGTAATTGCTCTGGGAAATTTTGAGAACTAAGGTAACTTGCCCGTCACAATAGCTTCTATCAATATACATGTGATATATTGGGGTGGCGTCGGGAAAGAGTGCACTCGCCCATAGGGAATCTGGCTGCCGTTATGCGTATGATTTGGTCTGGCCACTTATTTTTGAGCTCCAGCGCAAGGTCAAACAGTACTTTTAATATGTAATTGGAGATCCCGGCATCACTAACCGGGAATGAACATGTATCTTCTTTCACAGACATGCGCATGAAGTTTTTAGAACGTCCGGGCGCCGCATGGTCTGGGCCGGCTTCAACATTCCGCAGTGTCGTTCCGGCGGCACGAACCGGAAATGACATGCTTTTCCTTCCGACAATCGCATCCAGATATCCCGGATAACGCCGGTAATCAACCTTCAAGGGAACCCGGCCCTAGTGTATAACAGTTAAAACATAGATACCAATTCGAAATGTTTAGGGGCTTGTTTGTTATACTTTTGAGGGGGCATTGAGGCATTTTAAGGGAAGCAGAAGACGATTTGCTCTGTATCCCTCTTATCCTGGTGCCAGCATACCAAAGGAGCTGCGGGAGGATCATTCCTTAACTGACAGCATCTAAGCTATGTATCATCACCCTATTTAATTTGAATAGGAGTATAATGTGTTAAGACAGGTTGTATATGCGTTGTACTATAGCGTACTCTTATTCCCACAGCGAGAAGTTTTTTGAGAATCCCTGATGAACCCTAAAACTGTACGGGGAAACGCGTCGGATAGCTGGGATGTAAGTGTTTATACACTATATATGAAATTATCTGTCATAAAAAGCGGAGCCTGCCTTTATCAGGGCGAATCCTCCACTGACGGATATACAAAGGTTATGCTGTATCATCTAGTATGTAGTGGTAATCTATAGGGGTTTAGATTGTATAATTTTAGATAGTCTAGGTAAAAGTTAGGTTTTAACAGGGATTATATTATTGCAGTGAATATATAAAGTGATAATCAATCAGTGCCATGGAGACTTCAAACACAGTAAGTTGATTACTTACTTGAAACAGAACGCAACCTTTTTGAACAATTTAGACCAACTGAAAGAAGCTTGCTGGTACAAGCAGTTTAATTGGAGCGCAGTTAAAACTGCACCAAAACTGCACTGTGAAGAGAGCACCCTACAGTGTGCCTTCACACGTGCGTTTTTGGTGCTGGTTTTGGATGCGTTTTTTTTGGTGCAGGAAGCACAGCAATGAAATGATATAGCATGTTGCACCAAAAGCATCCAAAAACGCAGCCAAAACCGCCACCGAGTGAAAGCACCTTAACGAGTGGTGTTTTTTATTTTTTATATATCATTGGTGATAATCCCCTGATGGCTGTTGTTACCTCCCCACTGTCTACATTGGCTTTTTATATTTTATATGTGTGATTTTAGGACTCGTTAATAAAAAATTTTAATTGTTAACTTGGGTAGTGTTTTCTGTGACAATATTTTGTGCGGTCTTATGTTTATTTGGTTTAGTCCAGGCAATACATTGTTGCTTTTGTTGTGTCAGCAATGCTAATACATTACTGTATATAAAAAAGTGAACAATAGTTATTCCTTAATGGGATTAAGAAAAAGTAAAAAAAAACATAAATGTGGAAAAAATAAATAAAAAACAAACATAAAAATTTTATTAAAAAATATTGTGCATAAATTACATTATACTGCATAAACTACACATGTTAGGTATCCACACAACCGTAATAGGCTGTGGAATTAATGTGAATTGTATAAAAATGTATTTAAAAAAACAAATGCAGAAAAACATTCTTTATGTTCACGCTGCAACATAAAATTTAAATTTGTGCGGCTAGTTTTATTTTGTGAACTGAAACTAAGTCCCGTCAAAAATCCAGCTTGTAAATTATTGCCCTGGAGTCACTGGCATCAGTGAAAGCATGGCTGCAGCAAGTCTCTGTCGTTTTTTATATACAGTAACAGAAGAGAAGCTTGTGTTTTCACCACCGGCTTCCTGGAGGGCCCTTGGTTCTGCATGGGTCAGCGTCTACCCTGCCCAATGTAAAGAAGGATTTGAGGTATCAATACAGTGCAAAAATTGTCATAAAGCTACCTGTATTATTTAATATGAAAGCATTATTTTTAAGTACATTTTTGAAGGCCTTTGCCGGCACTGCTTTGCAAACAAATCGGATGAACCAGCAGCGGCGTCCACAGACACCGAAACAAAAACACTGGAATACATGAATAATTTTTCAAAGAACAGTTCAGCTGTATTGCATGTTTTTTTAATTTAAAAACTGGTATTGTCCATCCACCAATGTAAAAAAGGCCTCAGTCAGGCCTTGGCCGACAGGTGGGGCAAGTAGCAATCGCCTAGGGCGCGACTTCATCCCAGACAGAAAATGGGAGTGCAAGGGGGTATTGAATGGCTGAATTTCCCTACGTGGGGACACTATAATTCATATTTGCCCAAGGCACCAAATACCTTGTCCTAGTGCTAGCCGTCAGTTGACTTGATTAGCAAACTATTTCTGATCTCATCATGCCCTTCCAGACCTCTATACCTTACCAGTGCATGAGAGTCCTTCTGTACTCTGTTACCGATAAAAACAGCACTGTTTTGGCTTCTGTTTCTGACTGATTGGTTTGTGTGGTTAAGAGACGTGCGTGATGTGGAGGCGTATTTTAAATCATGCCGGTTATGGTGCTTGTTCACACGGCATAATTGCGGGGCGTACTGGGCGTATTGGGAGTCGTGCTGATCACTGTGGACGACGCGTAGGGCGGGCGGGTGGGGGGGGGGGGGGGGGGGGGGGAGCGGCCGGCCCCTCGATAGCCTGTCATTAAGTGCCGCAAATCATTGACATGTCACTTATCCTCCCCGGGGGACCCGTCCACAAATACAATCGTATGGTACGCCCTGTGAGAGGAGGCCGAAATCCCATTTGTTCTCTATGGAGAACTATAGATTACCAGGCTTATACCGTAATTGACTTTCGTTCCGTACATTTGCCACTTGTGAACACTCCTGTAGAGATGTAGGCTATGCATCCCTACTGCACTGGATTTTGTCCGAGGGCCCATTATGCTGTTAACACAGCCTGAATTATATACATGCAAAAAACAACAACATCACAGAACACAACACTACTAATACCACACACTCACTTGAAAAGGTATGAAATTTTAACAAAATCACATACGCACTAACCAAACCCCCCACAGCACCATCACACACATACAAGAATCAAGAATACAGTCTTATTATCAACAGTATCCCCCACCGGTACATGCATAGAAACACATAATATACCAGACACACAAATACACAGTGCACCACACTCATTTACATTGTACTGACGCTGATGACACTAAGCTGAGTTTTATGTACAACTAAAAACCGTAGATGTCGGATATTCTTATAGTATTTTTTCATATCGTAACATTGTTTTTTTGTTTTGTTTTTATTTTTTTTTTTTAATGGCCCCCCTAGCAAAAAATGGTTTTTATAACCTCCTATAAGATTGTTTTTTTTATGGATAGATTTTCCCCCCCCGCCCCCCTTTTTTCTTTTTTTCCCCCCTAAATGGGGCTTTTTCTTATTATTATAACAAACCCCTCCCAAAGGTAAAAGAGAAAAAAAAAAATTTTGTTGTTAATTGCAGCGCCTCTTCACACTGCTAAGGTGAGAATCCAGAAGGAGTCACCTAGTAAAGCTGTAAGTGCTGTTAAGTTCCCATCTCCTCTTCTCAAACTAACAATTGTTTTGGTTCGAAAAATCAGAATGGCTCCTCATTTATTGGCTTCATAATCATAACCTGCATATTATTTTCAACCTTACATTTTTGCAAATTCTGGTCGTGTTTCCCGTGCCATCAGAAAAAGAATTTGGTGCACTGCATATGTTGTTGCTTTGCTGAGAGGCAAATTATAAAAACACTCCTGCAAACTCTGGGCCTCATGTATGAAAACTGTCTAGGTATAAGACTTTCTTTGTGGCCCATAGCAACCAATCATAGCTCACCCTTATTTTCATATAATGCTCTGTAAAAATGAAAGGGGAGCTCTGATTGGTTGCTATGGGCCACAGAGAAAGTCTTATACCTAGACAGTATTTATACGTGTCCCCCTTTGTTCTTTGTCCCCCGTGTACCATGTGTTTCATTGTGTAAATTCTAAAAGGTTCATAGGAAAAGAGCTTGGACTCTGCAGCGCCCTGTATTGAATGTAGCATTCCTGAAGTTACACCTAATTCACTAAGCCTTGCAATGTTAAAGGGATTAATATAGTCATGCCAGTTTATTCATCTGCAAACAATTGTTTCAGGGTATTGCCCCTCATCAGTGCAGAGTAGAGCACTGGCTGGCTAGGTGAGAGGCAATGAGTATGGCTCAAAAAGTGTAAGGTTTCTCATTAGGGAGAGGCACCATGTAGGTATGTGGAGACTTTTGCCCTGGACACTCCACTAAAATGTAAATGTTCTCAAAAGTTCAAGGGATAAGAACTGGGACTCTGCAACACCCTCATTTTTTTTCTTAGCTATGCTTACTGCCTCTCACCTAGCCAGCTAGTGTTCTCTGCACTGATGAGGGGCAATACTCAGAAACGGCTGTCTGCAGATGAACCAACTGGTATGGCTATATTAATCCCCTTCGACTTGC
This sequence comes from Phyllomedusa bahiana, assembly GCA_025379985.1. NCBI lineage: Eukaryota > Metazoa > Chordata > Amphibia > Anura > Hylidae > Phyllomedusa > Phyllomedusa bahiana. The sequence goes on from JAODAL010037705.1 coordinate 35,239, forward strand.
ACGGCTCTATGAATCATGCTACATCTGATAGAGAGCGCTGCAAAGTCCAAGCTCTTTTCCCATGAGTGTTTTAGAATATTTAAATTTCAGTAATGTGTTCAAGACAAAAATTAATTCATTTAGACGCTGTGGCCACCGCGATCATTGGCAGCATCTACAGATTAAAAACACAGAATGGAGCCAGAACAGTCCCTGCTTGCTAATTGTGGGTGTTAGCTGCAATTAGCAGCTAACACCAGCCTCCTATGGTTAGCAAATTACTAAAGCAATCCTGCTACATAGGACCTTAATGACACCAAAGGTTAATAGGCGATACGCATGGGGTCTCATTGCTCTGTTCCCTTTTTTCACATATATACACTCACCGGCCACTTTATTAGGTACACCATGCTAGTAACGGGTTGGACCCCCTTTTGCCTTCAGAACTGCCTCAATTCTTCGTGGCATAGATTCCACAAGGTGTTGCAACGATGCTCAATTTGGTACCAAGGGGCCCAAAGAGTGCCAAGAAAATTTTCCCACACCATGACACAACCCACCACCAGCCTGAAAAACCGTTGATTACAAGCAGGATGATCCATACTTTCATTTGTTTGACGACAAATTCTGACCCTACCATCCGAATGTCGCAGCATAAATCGAGACGTCCAATCAGACCAGCAACGTTTTTCCCAATCTTCAACTTTGTTTTCCCCCCCTAATTTCGATGAGCTTGGGCAAATTGGAGCCTCAGTTTCCTGTTCTCTTAGCTGAAAGGAGTGCACCCCGGTGTGGTCTTCGCTAGCGTAACCCATCTCCTCAAAGTTCGCCGTACTGTTGTGTTCAAGATCTCTTCTGCCTACCATTGTTTAGTAACGTGTGGCTATTTAGTCACTGTTTGCCTTTTCTAAGCAGCGCGAACCAGTTCTACCCATTCTCCTTTGACCTCTGGCAATCAACAAGGCATTTCCGCCCACAGACTGCCGCTCACTGGATTTTTTTCTTTTTCCGGACCATTCTCTGTAAACCCTAGAGACATGGTGTCGGCGTGAAAGATCCCAGAGGAATCTGCAGTTTCTGAAATTAACTCAGACCAGCCTTCTGGCACCTAACCAACCATGCCACCCGTTCAAAGCACTCAAATCACCTTCTTCCCATACTTGATGCTCGTTTGAACTGCAGGAGATTGTCATTGACCATGTCGACATGCCTAAATACACTGAGTTGGCCGCCCATGTGAATGCTGATTAGAAATTAAGTTTTACGAGCAGTTGGACACAGTGTACCTAATAAAGTGCCGTGAGTGTATATAGAGTCCCAGTTTATATGCAGCGATTTTTAGGGTTTTCTGTTGCCTTTTTTCTTGTTCCATATAACAATTATTATGTACATTTTGGGTATCCTTTGGATCATTATATACTCTAGGAGCATTGATATAACTACTTTGGGATTTTCTGATATTGGATTGTATATTGTTAATGTGACTTCTTATTAGATACTCTTTTAGGGATGTGTGAGCTCTGTCATACTAATACTTATTATGGCTTATCAGTGATTGTCACTTGTACACCTTCCAGGGGTTTTTAACTTAAATTTTTTGAATGTGTCTAGCTGCCTATTTGTATAATAGAGATTGTTTAGTATATGAGCTTGTATGCTTTATGATATACTTTTCTTTGCTACTCTTTGCTATTCCAAGCCATTTCCTGACATCATCATTTGGAAGTGAAAGCGGTGATGTCAGACAATCAGTGGCCTTGGTAATCTTTGGTGTATGACCGTGTTGAAGTATATATTCATATGTCCAGGGCCTAAAGTGTCTCCATCTCTGTACCTTATTTAAAAGAGTTGTATCATCATGCTATTTCACAGAGTCACAGGCAGCTTTAGACTCACACTTTCTGGTTAGGTTTTGGGTGGTTCTATAGCAACGATTAGCATATCAGCTCAGCTATTCCTAGCTGATATAACTACAGTGACATGACTGCTGGAGGATTGTAAATAGCAGTGTACAAGGCTACAGAGCTCTAAGGCAAAAACACAGCACAAGGCTATATTTAAAGCTTAATGGCTGGACTGAAGACTGAGCACAGTAGGAAGCAACACTGGCCCCTATGCTACTTTTTTTTTGCCCAAAAGTACTGGTGAGCAGGGGGTGTCTATATTTTTGTGTTGAACACCCAAAAAGTGCTGGGAAGCCCACCCTATCGAATAGTAGTGGCGTAATAGGCTGTAAGCCAGCATGGTGCACCACACGTATCTGTATTAAGGGCACCTCTCTGTATCACTTTATCTATATGCAATTTTAATACCAGCAACCACCCACCTCATACATTGAAGGCATGTAAGTGGTCGTCCTATCCTTATTTTTGCATTTGTGCAATCTCCCCATGTATTATATTGTGGTTTTTCTGCATACTGGTGTGAATAGGTATCAAATAAATGTGCAGTTTTTTATCATCTAATTGTTCCCCTAGTGGAGGAGTGTGTGAGCTACTGCTCAGCAAGTAGGTGCACCTGTTTATCTCTCCCAAGTGTTACCTCCTACTGGACTCAGTCTTTAGTTGTGCTGTGTTTTTGAGTAATTAATATCCCATTTTTTAGATTAGACTCAACAGGAGTGACTCACCATAGTCAGACAGGCAGACTGTAATGAGAGATAAGAGAGCAGGAAGAGGTAGTCCATAACCAGAGAAACTTGTGCACTTTACAAAAAGATAAAATCCTCTCCTGAACAAAGCTAAATCAACACAGCAATGTATTTGATAATAGTCTTTATTTACCTTGCCCTACATGTTAAAAGCTCATCATTGTGGTGAGACAACCTTTTTAATTCTAGAACAGAAGCACTGTCTTTGAATCACATTCAAGGTTCAATATTTCTTGTTTTTATTTGTCACCTTGAAGCTTCTGAACTTTCTCTAAAATAATAGATGATTGTATTAGGGTGCTTTCACACAGCGCAGTTTTGGTGCAGTTTTAACTGCGCTCCAATTAAACTGCCTTTATTACCAGCAAGCTATTTGCGCACTTCGGCGCGTAATTACAGACCGAAATACGGCCCATTTTAAGCCGTGTGAACATGGCCTTACGGACCGAAATGCGCCCCATTTGACCCCGTGTGAACCTAGCCTTAGGGTAATAAGTATAGTAACAACTAAGTAAGTGATTGACTGATGAATGTGATGACATTGGCAGGGAGCACCTTAACCTCAGCGCTCACAAATAAACAGCCTCGGCTAAAAGATGGATCTAATAATTGTCGGGAACTGTGGCGATTCTCACATTATAGATATAATTAAGAGTCAAGTGCTACTACTGCACTCTATACTACATACTCATCTGATCAGTCGTATGTAACCACACACATATTTTCTTTACATATATGCAGAAGCAAGAAGAACTTTGTTCTGTCTATAGCAAAGGATAATTTACAAACAAAAGGCTTAATGGATCATGTAATAAAAAATATACAATTCGTGCCTAAAACAGCCGATCTTATACAAATGGCCCAATTTGAGTAAGAAATTAGTAACAAATACCTACAGGTGACCATTGTAACTATTCAAAGAGTCTATTCTACAGACAGTCAAACAACCAAGTAGTTTGATTGTCTGTCTGTAAACTTTGTAGTGAGGGTGACATCATCAGATCTGCCAGTCAGAAAAACGAGCGCTGCCGGCAGGAGTGCGTGCTAATTAGCTTATCGGAGTATTGCAACTTTAATGTGGAATGGAGGAATAGAAGATGGGTGATCCACTTTTAGGCTATGTTAACACAGCTTAAAATAGGACGTATCTCGCCCCGTATTTCATGCAATACTGCGCGAAATATGGGGCGATATACGTCCCAGTCATTACGGTAATCCACAGTTCACATAGAGAACTATGGATTCCGTCTCCTCTCCCTGCTCACACAATACGCCGAGCGGGGAGAGAAGTGACTTGTCAATTATTCACACCGTATACGCACCGAGAATAATGCATGTCTATGGGGCCGGCGGGCTGCCGGCCCCGCCCCCGAGCACACGGCGTAATTGCGGGGGAGAAATACGTCCTGCAATTATTGCGTGTGAACATAGTCTTAGGCTGTGTTCACACGGCTTATTTCGCGCGGATTGGCGCCGTACTCCGCGCCGGATTTGCGCTGCAGTACGGCGCCAATCCGTCGGAGTAATTACGGTAATCCACTGTTCTCATAGAGAACAGTGGATTCCATCGCTCCTCCCCGCTCGGCGAATCCGCGGGGCGGGGAGAAAGTGACATGCACATTATCCAGGTACAATACGCGCCGTAGATAATGGCAGTCTATGGGGCCGGCGGGCCGCGGCCCCGCCCCTTATTGAAACCGGAATTGCGAGCGCAATCCGGCTCGCAAATCCGGCGTGAATAAGCCATGTGAACATGGCCTTAGATTGCAGTTATTTATTGGGATAGTGAAGATTTACCAGGCCCCCAGAACATGCATTAGAAATTTGGTTCATTTACAGGTCATAGGCCAAGGACTTAATACAGGTTACAGTAGATCTGAACACATCCCCAGTGCTGTAAATAAGCATACACACTAAAACCTACAGCTTTATTAATTTATTTAAAAAGCAATCTTCCTGCAGGCTATATGTTATTAAGTATGTAATTAAAAGTCCAATGAAAACTGTGATTTATAACGCGGAGATTTATTTCCAGAAAGGACTACAAAATCCATTGTGCCTGTAGGATTGCATTGGCTTCCTCACTCACCATGAAGGCAACAGTCTGAGGCTATTAAGTAAATCAGTCAAACATACAAAATCCTTACAAATGAAAAAAGCGGCTTTAAAACTCCCGTTTTTGCACTTACAACATCCCAAAGGGTCTGAAAAGAAGCAAACA
>JAODAL010037706.1:0-40085 GCA_025379985.1 Phyllomedusa bahiana
TTCATACAGTAAAGTTTCCCTACGTATTTGCATGAGTTAAAAGTATTGCATTTAAACGCATCCAAAGACGGGACCACAAAATTAAATGTTGAAAAAATTACGTTTTGGGCCCTCGCCCTCGGTCGATGTTCCCCCTAGTCGACCCTCTTTACCCAAAATTTGTCGATAGTCGGGGAGTAGGGTTATGATCGATGAACCTTTTAAAAACTAAGGGGAGAGCAACAACACCCCTTTATTCTTACACCCAAACAGGGCTGGAGAAAACTGGAATTAAAATCCACAACAGTCAAATGGATTACGTGCCCAAAATCTTGGCAACACAATTAGGTTAAAAAAGCCACAGAAAAAAAAAAACCCCACCATTCCCCCTATCCCTGTCTTTTACCACAGCATGCCCTTAAAACCCGTGCATCAAAAAAACCCAAATTTAAAAAGGCAGCAAGTTTTGGCAAATATGATTTGAAAATAATTTTACTTGATAAATTGGGGGCATTTAATATCCCCGTCCTTTGGGAAAGGGGAAGGCATGAGCCCCAAAAACCCGAAAGACCCACAGATTTAAAAAGAAGGGGGGGGGGAAAAAAAAGGGGTGTCTTTCAAACCCACCCATTTTAGTTTTCCCTGGGGCATTGGAAATATACCTGGGCGGGCCCCCAGCTGAGCCCCAAAAACCCGGGAAAGGACCCCCCAGATTCAAAATTTCCGGGAAAAAGGGGGTTTTTTTCAAAAACCCCCTTTTTTGTTTCACTGGACATTGACTATACCTGTTTCCCGGGCCCACAGCTTTTAGCCCGAAAACCCGTATGGCCCCCAGATTTTAAAAAGTGCCCGGCAAAAAGGAGTCCCTTTTAACCCCCATTTTAGTTTCCTGGACAATTGGGGCTATACCTGTCCTGGGCCAAAAGCATGGGGCCCCAAAACCTGCCCTGACCCCCAATTCAAAAAGTGCCGGGAAAAGGAGTCTTTCAATCCCCCCCCAAATTTTTGTTTCAAAAAGGGGGCATTGATTTACCCGTCTGGGCCAAAAGCATAGCCCAAACCGCAATTTTACCCCCCCGGGTTCAAAAGTGCCGGGGAAAGGGTTTTCAAACCACCATTTTAGTTTCAAAGGTTTTTTGGGCTTTTACCTTTTCCTTTGGGGCCCCAAACATGGCCCCAAAACCCGCATGACCCCCAAGAAATTAAAAAAAATCCCGGAAAAAAGGGGTCTTTCAACGACCATTTTAGTTTCACTGGACATTGACTTTAAACCCGTTCCCGGGCCACAGCCCTGAGCCCAAACCTGCCCTGCCCCCCCAGGGTTCCCAAAAATGCCGGGAAAAAAGGGGTCTTTCAACCACCATTTAGTTTCAATGGCATTGACTTACCTGCCCGGGCCACGTATGAGCCCCAAACCTGCATGCCCCCCAGATTAAAAAGTCCCGGAAAAAGGAGTCTTTAAAACCCCCATTTTATTTTCATGGACTTTGGGACAAAAACCTGCCCGGGGGCCAAGCATGCCCCCCAAAAACGGGATGACTTCCACTTTTTAAAAAGTGCGGAAAAAGGGAGTTTTTCAACCCATTTTAGTTAAAACTGGACTTTGGGACATATTGTTGTACCGCAGAATGCCCCATTTAAACCTGTTGACCCACAGTTTAAAAAAAAGTCCCGGGGAAAAGGGTCTTTTAACCCCTTTTAGTTGAATGGACATTGACTTCCCCTGCCCTGGCCCCGCGTATGCATTAAACCTGTCTGACCCCAAATTAAAAAAGTGCGGGAAAAAAGGAGCTTTGAACACCATTTTTTGAACTGGACTTTTAATAATCGCCCTGTACCGCAGAATGCCCCATTAAACCGCTGCCCCCAAAGATTAAAAAGTGCCGGAAATAGGAGTTTTTAAACAAAATTTTTTTTTTTCACTGGACAATACTGCCCCTGTCCTGGGTAGCGATTGCCCCTCCTTGATCCGGACCAAATTTAGCTTCACTTGGAAATATGGGGGTTAACGTCCTGTTCCCCAGGTGCCCTTTTTCTTGGCATTTTTTTTCTATTTTCTCAACCTTTCTGGAGGAAAATTTTTCTGTACTTTGTTTCTGTCCGGTCATTTCTCCAGTCCCCTGAAATAACCTCATTGGTAAGTTTTCCCGTACCTCCCCTTTTACAATTCGGGAATTTTTTTTTCCAGCTATTTTTACTGAAGTTTTTTGTAGTTTAATTTAGAAAACCATTTTTAAAATGGATGGGAAACCCACCATGTTTTGTTTCTCTTTTTTTAATTGTATTAATGGGTTGTCTCAAAAGGGATTGATAGCTATGTTAAAGATCTTTCAAAAAAAAAGTCCTTTTGCAATGTGTCCATTAACAGTGTTTCCCATTCCCGTTTTTGACAGCCCATCACCCTTAGCCTTTACAAATTTTGAAAAAAAAAATGTCTGTTGAAACAATTTTTTATAATAGGAACCTGTAGTTAGCTACATTTCAAAGAAAATGCCCCCAAAAAATTTAAAGCATGACCCTTTAGCCACTTTGGACAATTTGAAGAAAAAATGTCTTTTAGAAACAACATTTTTTATAATGGACTGTAGTATAGCTGCATTTAAAAGAAAAATGCCCCAAAAATTAAAAGTGACGTTGACCCATTTTGGGAAAATTGTGAAGAAAAAATTTTTGTTAGAAACAACTTTTTTTTATAATGGGCCCCTGTAGCATTCTGCTTTTCAAAACCCTTGCCCCAAAAAAAATTTAAAAATGACTTCTCACCCCACTTTTAAAAAAATTGTGAGGGAGAAATGCCCTTAGAAGCCACATTTCTTTTCCAAAGGACCATGATTATTGCTGTATCTCAGCTACATGACCCAAAAAATTTTAAATTGACTTTCACCCATTTTAAAAAATTTGTGAGGGAAAAATCCCATTAAAACCCACATTTCTTTTCCCAAAAGGGGACCATAATTATAGTTGTATTCACGCAACATGCCCTCAAAACCAGGAAAATAAAACTTTAAAGAAAAGTAGTAAAGGGAATAGGTGTTGTCATGAAACCTTGTTTTTTTTCGTCCCCTCACAGCAAAAACCAGAAAAATGAACTTTTGGGGGAAAAGAAAATAAAAATTGCGAAAGAAATGATCATTTTAAAAAATTTTTTTTCGAGGCCATTTCTGTTGAAGGGAAATGTGAAGTAGCCCGGCAACAAATCGGTGCCCTGGGAAATTGGGGCCCACACTCATCAGAAAAATCCATCCTGATTCATCTGAAAAAGTCAAACATCAATTATCTGGGGGAAACCCGGATGCGTTTGTCTGAAATGATCCCCAGCTTGTGAAGGCCCCGTTCAGATATGACGCTGGTGCTGGGCAGGACAACACCTCTATGGCGTGGCGAGCGAGCTGGGCCATTCGTTTTTGGATACAAAAAAGTCTATTGGGTCCGGAAAAAACAAAAAACTCGGTGTTGAGACTCAAATAGTGTGCCCTATTAAGCTGGTCTTGGTGTTGGATGTGTGCCCTGCATTGCTGCTTTGGTGGGGTGGTAAAAAAAAAAAGATTGCCAGAGGTCACCTTAGGCTTCTGCCCCCTTTCCCTGCTGCTGCTCCCCACGGCTACTTGGCACTCGCTGTCACGTCGCTGATGTTGTTCCCCCGTGAATTTGGGGAAGTGAAGCAGAGCAACAGATGTCCAGTTGATAATCAACAAGGTCTCCTTTCCTGTTTTACTTCTATTTGGGTGGGTGGGAGGAAAGTGCTGGTTTTGTTTTGTACGGGGTCCGGAGGGGGCCACCCAGTACGGTTGTTATTTAAAGCGGGATGTGTGGAGAAAAAGGAGCTCCAAGACTCAGTGAGAGATGGAGCCCTTTTTTCCCAAAACCTTGGGTAAAGGGGGACTAGCAAATGATCTTTTCCCCATTTCCTCCCCCACCTCAAAAATTTCCGGAACCTCTTTCCAAGGAGGGACGTCGGTAAAAGTCGGTGTCTGGTTCCCCCTCCTCCTCCCTCCCTGCCTCCAGCAAGCTTAACACAGCCTGTTGCCTGGATGATGCACCCCGGGTGATGCGCCACCTTGCACTAGCTCTGGGGCCCCGGAAAACCTGCCAATGAAGACCATGAAATTGGAAACATTCCCGGGCCCTTTTGGATTTGACGGAGAGAAAAGGGTCCGTGCCGACTGGTCTTCCTCCCCCTGTCGTGGCGGGACTGTTGTTTCAGAATGTCCCGCGATCGTTCCAAGAACTTAAGTTCACCCCAATGCTCATGATGCAAGGGCATGGTCCGCACTGACTCATTTTGTGGCTTCTTCAAAATTGCAAGGATGAGGCAGAGCTTTTCACTGCCTTCATCTGGTGGTTACAAACACCCCGAGGTCCGCACCGCTGCTTGTACCAGGCATGTGTTACATGATGGCGTAATGGCATTGTGCTGCTGCCACAATCGCTGGAGCATGTGGGGTTGTATTCCTGCGTGTTGCCTCCGTTCAACAATGAGACGGTTGACGGGGAGGCGAGCTGACGCAGCAACGAAGCCAGGCGGGACGATGCAGGGTCGAACGGTGGGAATGAGAACTTAGACTTCGAGCTTCTCAGCAGGCAGTCCTGACCGGGTTGACTCTTAAACATTTATGGACGGGACAAGGTTCATGAATTGTGCAGGGCAAGAGGATGTGCTTCCAGCCCCTACCGATCTTAAGGGCGCCAGAGATTTTCGCCGTTATAGCACACCCTACCTTGCCTGGCACAAGGTTCCTTTCGCAACCAGCTGCAATCAGTTCGTTTGCGGAGAGCCGTCACAGCTCCTGACCTGTGTCGTGGAACAGTCTCCAGGACATGATTAATTTCAATACGGGCCTGTTTTCTCTGGGAATGTGATGCACCAGAGGACCTTGGGGGGAAGATATCTGCACCATCCTGCGTTTGAAGAGCGTGCGCAAAGCCTAAGAGCCATGCCTGCCAGAGAATACACCAGCTCACCCAGTGAGCTGTCACAGAGATATAGCTGGCCTTGGCGTGCTTACCTTGTCATGTGTCGGTGGTCAGATGCGGACTTTGGACACTGATGCAGACAAGCGCTTGAAATTTTAGATTGACACGTGGTGGCCAGGGCTGGGACGGCTTTTATGGCAAAAGAAATGCCTGCTCGGCATCTGGTATTGGGGCAAGGCAAGGGTCATGATCGGGCGGCACCTCTGTGTCCACAGATTGAAAGGCAAAACATTTTCCAAGGCAAAGCCTGGCAATGCAGACATTCAGGTTTTGGCTTTGGGATGGTTTGGGTTTAAAGTGTTTCTTCTGCTCCCAAAACCTGGAGGACAGAAGGCTGGATGTAGATGGCCGACTGTACGGCGTGCAGGTCGTCAAACGGCGGAAGGAGATGGGTAGGTGGTCTCTGGTGGTGCTGGTGGTACTCAGGGCGACGGTGGAGGCTGAAGCGGAGGCTGATCCGTGATCATTGACTTGAGAGACATGGGCAGCTGAAGGAAAGCTTCGGTGGTGGTGGTGGAGGAGGAGGAGGCAGAGACAGAGGGTGTGACGGATTGGAGGCCCGGCGTCGGTCTGGCCTTTTTTGGGCAGTGTTAGCCTCCATTTCTAACTTCATGCATTCGTGCATGTGACTAGACATGTTGGTGGTGGTTAACCACCTAAGGTTTTGCCCTCTACTTATGAGTTATGAAAAAGGAGGAATATGACATCCACTGGGTGAATCAGAGGCTTGCTCAAAGAAGCCAGGCTTGAGCGGTCGTGGACCTTTTTGATGGCGGTAAGCGAGGAGCGGGGTTTTGCAGCCGGCCCGTGGCTGGCGGAATCAGATCAGCGGTCTTTGCGCCCGCCCTTCCTTTTTTGTGGCGGAACCCGTACTGACACTACCATCGTCTTCTACTCGTCCAGTGATGAAGCGCTCGCAAGCTAATTCTGCTGAAAAAGTATCACGTTGGATCCGCCAATGTCGTCATAACCTCATTCATCACAGGTGACTTGTCATCTGATATTCTGCATCAGGAGCTCGAGTACCAAACAAGAGGGGACTGCAAGGTGTTGCCGACCGCACGGGTTTTTGCGATGACCGGATTCCTTCTCTCCTTGGATGGCATAGTAATAGGCGTCAGGCAGAGAAAATCATCCTCTTTGGCCTCGTGATCTTTTAACAGTCTTCTGACCCCAACCGCATTTTGTCATCAAAGAGGTTTCAGAAAATGGATTATCCACAGTGGTGGGTACACGAGTTGACATTTGGGCTGACTTGCTTCATGTTGGACGGATGTGGTGATGCTGATGACGACATTTGTGGGCAGTGACTGGAGGACGAGGAGGTATGACTGTGGATGCAGGTGCATTAAAAACTGAAGGCCAGATTGGCGACGTGTTCGTTACTGGATTCTCAGGGCCTGATACCAGCGATGACAGGGCCTGACGGTCTGCAATGACGAACCGCTGGCATGCGTGCGGGAAGGAGCCTTCTCTCGTACTCTACATCATGTCATACCCCTCTCTTTGTCCGTTACCACCTGAATTACGCTCATGTTCAGGGAAATATAAAAATTTGAGAAGGTATGGAAAAGGAGTTTTGAAGTCTCTATTAAAATGACGGACAATCACTGCTATTCTCAAATCTCAAATCAAACAATAATTGCTGGATTCAAAAATAACTGAAAAGTAGATCTTTCAAAACAGCTGGCCTGCGCAAAATGAAAAAACACGTATCTGCAATGTATTGGATAATACACGGTAATTTTGGACTATCCCAATTCACCTGTGGTGACTACAAAAATTGCTGTATTCAAATTTAAAACTGCAAGTAGATCTATCAACAAAGCATAGGCCTGGCCACAGTGAAAAATATCGTCTCTGAAATGTATTCGGATAATAATTTTATTTTTGGCACCTATCAATTCACATGTGGTGGCTACAAAACTTGCTGTATTCATATTTATCTGAACACAAGTAGATATATCAACAAAAGCTTGGCCTGCGCCAAAGTGAAAAAATACGTATCTGAAAATGTATTAGGAATAAAAAGGTAATTTTGGCACATATCAATTCATGTGGTGACTACATTAATTGCTGTATTCAAATTTAACTTCAAAGTAGAATCTCTTCAATCATAAGCTGGCATGGCCAAAGTGAAAAACACGTATCTGAAATGTATTCGGATAATACAAGATATTTTTGGCACCTTTCTCAATTCACCTGTGGTGACCTACAAAATTGAAGTATTCACATTTAAGTGCACGGTGCTCCTCAATGAAAGCTGTAGTGCGCTCAAAGTCAAAAAACACGAATCTGTAATTGTATTTGGATAATATAAGGTTATATTTTGGACCTATCAAGTAACTGTGGTGACTACAAAATTGCTTGTATTCAAATTTAAGTGAAGGTGCCTCAATGAACGAAAGCTGTAGTGCGCCAAAGTGAAAAAACACGTATCTGTAATGTTTCGGATTAATCAAAAGGTATTTTTTGGCTCCTATCAATTACCTGTGGTAACTACACAATTGCTGGATTCAAATTTAACTGCAAGGTGGGCTCTATCACAAATTCTGACTGGGAAAAAGTGCAAAAACCAGTATCTGTAATGTATTCGGTAATAAAATGGTATTTTTAGCACCTTTCAAATACCTGTGGTGACTACAAAAATTGCAGTATTCACATTTAAGTGCAAGGGTGCCTCAAAGAACAAAGTGTAGTGACCAAAGTCAAAAAACAAAGTATTGTATTGTTTTCGGATATTACATGGTATTTTTGGCACTTTCACAATTCACCAGTGGTGACTTCAAAATTGCATTATTCACATTTAAGTGCAAGGTGCCTCAATGAACAAGCTGTAGTGCGCCCAAAGTTCAAAAAACACGTATCTGTAATTTATTCGGATAATAAAAGATATCTTTTGGCCCTTTCAATTCACCTTGTGGTGAATACAAATGCTGCATTCACATGTAAGATGCTAGGTGCATCATGAACAAAGCTGTAGTGCGCCAAAGTGAAAAAATACGATTTGTAATGTAGTCGGTTAATACAAGGTATATTTTGGCACTAACAATTCACCTGTGGTGACTTACTCAAATTGCTGTATTGCAAATTTAATGCAAGAGTAGAATCTATCAACAGTGGCTGCGCCAATGTGAAAAAACAGTATCTGAAATGTATTGGGATAATACAAGGTATTTTTGGCAAACTATCAATTCACCTTTGGTGACTACAGTAAAATTAGCTGTTTAAAATTTAACTGCAAAGTAGATTATCACAAAGATTGGCTGCGCTAAAAGTGGAAAAAACACGTATCTGAAATGTATATCGAAAATACAAGGTTTTTTGGCACTTTCAATTCACCTGTTCTTTTTTAGTTTGGTGACTACAAAATTGCAGTATTCAATTTAAGTGCATGGTGCCTCGATGTAACAAAGTGTAGTGCCCCAAAGTCAAAAAACACGTATTGTAATTGCTATTTCGATTATATACTAGGTATTTTTGGCAACCTTTCAATTCATCTGTGGTGGACTACAAAAATTGCAGTATTCCATTTAAGTGACAAGGTGCTCAATGAACTATAGCTGTAGTGCGCCAATGTATTTAAAAACACGTATCTGTATGTATTGGGATAATAAAAGTTATTTTTTTGGCACTATCAATTCAACTTTGGTAACTACCACAATTGTGGATCAAATTTAACTGCAAGGTGGCTCTATCAACAAATTTGGACTGGGCAAAAGTGCAAAAAACACGTATCTGAAATGTTTTCGCGATAATAAATAGGTTTTTTTGGCACCTATCAATTCACATGTGGTGACTAAAAAATTGACCTTGCCTTCAACAATTTAAGTGCGAAGGTGCCTCAATGAGCAAAGCTGTAGTGCGCCAAAGTAAAAAATAACATATCTGATATTATTCGGAAATACAAGGTATTTTTGGCACCTGGCAATTCACTGTGGTGACTTACAAATATTGCAGTATTCTCAATTAAGTGCAGGTGCCTCAATGATACAAAGCTGTAGTGCGGCAAATTCAAAAACAGTATCTGTAATGTATTGGATATTAAAAGGTATTTTTGGGGACCTTTCAAACAACCCGTTTGGGGACTACAAAAATTTTCTTGGAATTTTTCCCTTTTTAAAATTTCAAGGTGCCTCAATGAACAAAATTTGGGTGGGCAAAAATGAAAAAAAAAAAACGGGAACTGTAAAGTTTTTCGGGGTAATAAAAAAGGTATTTTTTGGCACCCATAAAACCCGTGGATACAAAATTGCTGGTTCTTTTTTAAATGAAGGGGGATTATGAAAAAAAGGTGGAATGGGCAAAAAATTTAAAAAGAACACCCATTTTAAATGTTTTACTGATAAATTAAAAATGGAGTTTTGGGACCTAACAAAGAGCCCCGTAGTTATAGGGAAAAAATGTTTTTTTCCTAAAATAAGTTAGGTGCGCCAATATCCCGGAAATATTTCAATAGAAAACTGTTTTAAAAACAAAGCCCATTGCAGGGCCCAAAAGTTTTCACTAAGTTTGGTTTAACTTTTTTTAGTAAAACTTTTTAGAGCTTTTCTGTGTTTCCCCCCCCCTCCGTCAACCCCCCCGGGCTTTACAGCGGCAGATGTCCCTTTTAAAATTTTTCTACTCACTACATAAAAATTTCCCAATTTTTCCCCTAACTAAAAAATTTTAAGGATCACAGCTAAAAGGGAGAGGGGTTTCTTGTGAAGAATAGATTAATTTTTGGCTGAGTGTTTTGGGGCAAAAGCAGAGGGAAGTCCCTTTTTGTTGAGACCCCTGAGAGACCCCCTGAGGCCCGAAAGGAAACCCCTGTTCTATGTTTTAAAAGAAGGGGCATGTGATTTTTTTCAGCCAAACGCAAAACCCTACACATCCCAAATCATGAAGTGATTTAAAATTACCCCGTTATTCTGTAAAATGATTTTGTGGCCCCAAAAAAAGATAGGGGAAACGCCCGGGAAAAAGGCCCCGGGTTTTTAAAAGATGATTTCACAGATTTTAAACCCCAAATTATGCTTTATCTAAAAAAATTTCCCATAACATAAAAATGTGGACTTAACTTTTTTTCGATAATAAAAGTCAAACTAACCAAAAAAAACTGTGGTGGTATTTGGATACGTTTTCTGGGGGTGCAAAAAAGTTTTTCCCTATTTTTTAGGGCATTTCAATGAATAAAAGGATAAAAATTTAACATGTCATTCTTTAAGTTTCCCCTTTTTATGCAATGAAAAAACTATGAAAAATCGATACGTATTTTACATTAAATAATGAAATCCATTTGAAATTGTTAAATTCGTTATGACAATCCAAGAGGATTAGCAATTACATGACTTTATCACTGCGGTCTAGGGGGAAACGAGGGGTTCACTGATGGGGCCCTGTTATTTACAGTCTGCAGAGCCTGGTACACGGGTAAAACCCATATTGGTACTGTAGGGAGGAAATTTAAAGTCTGTGGAAAAATTTTTGTAAGGGTTATACCATATATGGTCATGTAGGGTGGTTATTTACAGTTGCAGAACTGTGTACACTGGTTTCTCCATATAGGCCATGAGGGAGGTAAATGTCAGTCTGTGGGCCCTGTGTAAAACTGGTTATAATATTGGTCCTTAGGGAGTTATTACAGTCTGAGGCCTTGTAACTGGTTTTACATATATGGTAGTTTAGGAAATGTACAGTTGTAGGGCACCTGTGTAATGGTTTTCCCTATTGGTCCTTATGGAGTATGTAAATTGTAGGGGCTTGGGGAGGTTGGTTTTAGTAAAAAGGGGGGTTATTGATGCAGATGATGGTTTATGTATGGTGAAGTATTTGCTCCTTGTTTATCATAAGCCAAGAAGCCCGGGGAAATGTTGTGGTCAGGGGGGCGAGGTGGGGGAATGGGGGGCCCCGCAAAGTTTTCTTGGGGCCCCGGCTTTCAGTTATGCCCCTGTGTGCATTTATGCATATGCGGATGTGGAGAGTATAGGTAAGATATGAAGGGTGTCTCTAATCTTTTTTTTAACAAAAAATTGCATTGATTTTGAATAAATACAGATTTAGAAAAAAAAATATCACAAAAGGAAAAATTAATTTGATACATACATAACGTAGAAAGCATACAAGTTCAACTAACACTTAACACCAAAAGAAAGTACAGAGCAGAGTACAGAGAAGAAGTGACATTATCCTAAAATTTATAAAGAAAAAAAAAATTATTATATGTTTAAATGAAAAAATATCTTTTGTTACTAACTTTTCTTAACTATTCTCGTCCAAAGAAAAATTTTATGTAAATAGCAATACTGAGAGGTTTTCCCAGCAAATGGAACAACCCCAAAAAAAAAAATATGTAAACCGGTCGGTACCAAAGGGTAGTCAGATAAATGATGAAGAATTCTGAAAAAAAAATTTATCCCCCCAGAGGGCCCGTGTCAAATTTATTCATGTACCTGTAAATGGTTTCATAAAAGATTGGATCTCAGTGAGAAACATACTAATAAAAAGTTTTTATGTCCTGAAAAATTGTTCTGTTCGAGTCTGTTATGAAGCATATCTAGTTTATCCATTTCCAGATGGTATTTAACGATCTGAATTACCTTGCCCTTGAGGTAAACGGGTTTAGCCCCTTTGTAAGGGAAACATCGTTGGGGCCTTCTGGTTAATGTGAGCAATAGGATTACATTGTTTCATCCTTTTATCCCTCTTTAACAATGGAAAATTGTTGAACAATAATAGTTTTGGTTCCATTTTAATATTGAGCAATAGCTTAGTGTGAAGCAATTGAGCAAGCTTTCTCCAGACAGAAATTCTGGGTAGACGGGCATGACCAGATGCTGTTTTCAGGCCTGTGTAGGAATCGGAGCATTTAGGACAGTGTTCCCCAACTCCAGTCCTCAAGGCCAAGGTCATGTTTTCAGAATATCCCACAGAATGCATTGACAATAATTAAATCATCTGTGCAACATAATTAAATCACCTTTGTAATGCAAAGGAAAGCCAGAAAATATGACCTGTTGGTGGGCTTTGAGGACTGAAGTTTGGGGCCCCTGACTTAGGACATGCTCTAAGTCTCTCTGGGAATGCTGAGTGTAGGGGTATATTGTAGCCAAAGAGTGCTCTATTGGCCAACCGAAAATATGAATCTCGCTAATTTTCATTTTTAATTGCCTTCCTTTACTTATCCATCCAATATACTTTGAGCTATGTTAACATCGGGGAAATCATGTTCCCTCCCCCTGAAGTGATTTTCTGAGATATCTTGATCATGAGGCCAGTGTGGCCCTGCATAAATCTGAGACAATGAGTGACATGAGGAAGGACCATGTTAATGGATTGGCACCCTGCGACTTTGCTGCAGTGGTGCCAATCATAGTGAAGAACAGTGCGAGGCACCATATTTCATTTAATTAGTCACCCCGATTGTCCCAGCGTCTAAAAGATTGAACAGCAAGAAACGGAGCCAGCTCAACTCCTTGCAGTTACCGGTGAGTGTCAACTGCAATTGGTAACTGATACCTCCTATGTTGCGGACTTACTGAGTAATCTCGCTACATAGGAACTTACCATACCCATACCTCCTGTGTCGGTAAAGGGTTAAAAACTGGATTACAACATATATAACATTTAAAGAAAATTACATTTATAGAAAAATAGCCAATCAGAATCCAGACATAAATAATAAGTAGAATCTCTAATCTCTTTAGTTTAAGTTAGGACAGATACTGCAAGTGGTTCCAAGTAATTACAGAAATTACAACTTGTCACTAAGAATAATTAATACTTTCATGACCCATATTAGAAATATCTATCAATGAGCAAAAAACAGGGTTTAAAAATAACTTACTACTCTTAAAATATTAATAGATTAGACCCACAAACATAGACAAAAATACTATAAATTCTATATAAATTCTAATAAATTCTAATACTATAAATACTATAAATTCAGTAAATTGCAGGATATAGAGCTGCAGAACGCCGCTGGAAGAAAACTCACTCCACTAATGACTTTGCCTTATACAAACAATCACTGCATACATTTAAATCTTCACTCACCTCAGCCAAACAGGATTACTTCACCACTCTCATATCTTCTCTGTCCCACAACCCCAGACAATTATTCAAAACCTTCAACTCTCTTCTCCGTCCACAAACACCTACTCCCCATCCCTCCTTTCAGCAGACAACTTTGCCACTCACTTCCTTCAGAAGATCAACCACATCAGAGAAAGCTTCAGCCCCCAGTCCCCACCATCCTCCCTTACCTTGCAAACTGCTCTTCCCCTTAACTTGCTTCCCCACAGTCACTCATGACAAGCTTTCCTCTTTACTGTCCAAATCCAACCTAACTACCTGTAGTCTTGATCCGCTGCCATCACACCTCATCCCTGACCTCGGTGCTCCTATCATCCCAGCCCTCACCCATCTCTTCAACATATAAATAACCTCTGGCATCTTCACTTATGACTTTAAACAAGATAATATCACTACAATCCTAAAAAAAAACAACCCTTGACCCCTCTTCTCTGTCCAACTATCGCCCATCTCATGCTCCCTTTTGCTTCCCAAAAACTCCTCGAGCAGCACGCTATCTTCACTGCCCTCCCCCCTCCCTCCAACTCTCTTCTTGACCCACTACAATCTGGTTTCCGACCCCACCTCACTGAAACCGCCCTAACCAAAAGTCACTAATGACCTTAATGCAAAAAACCCTCACCCCAACTCTGTGCTCCCCCCTTTTAGACCTGCCCTTTGCCTTTGACATGTCGACCTTTCCCTCCTGCTACAAATCCTCCCCTCCCTGCATCACGACTTGGCTTTTTCCCTGTATCTTCTCGTACCCACTGACGGACTTTCCCCTCTTTCCGCTCCACCCCCCCCCGGCCACTCTCTTTGGGCCCCCCAAGGGTCAGCCCAGGGGCCCACCTCTTCTCTATCTACACCCGGGCCTCGGTCAGCTCATAGCCTCCCCGGGCTTTCATTACCACCTATAGGGCTATTACCCAACTTCACCCCGGCCCAGACTTCCTCTCTCTCCCCCCGTCCCTGACTGTCTGTCCAATTCCTCCTTCTTCTCATCAATCCCCTAAAAACAAATGTAAAAACAAACCTCATCTTTCCCACCATCCAACTCACCCCCCCCCTGATCTCTCTATTCAGTCCAAGGCCCCACACTTCCAGTCCCAAAAAATCCCTCCCCTTGGGGGTTTTAAACCTAACCTGGTCTATCTTTCAAACCACACATCCAAACCCCACCCCCTGCCCCTCCACCGAAAAAACATCTCTCGCATCCGCTTTTTCCTCAAATCGACCTACAAAAATGCTGGTCCCTGCCCTTTTACTCCCGCCTAACTATGCAACATCCTCTCTGTGGCCCCCCCCGTCAGCACCCTTTCTCCCCTCCAAACCATTCTTAACTCTGCTGCCCGCTTTTCCACCTCTCCCCGCACCCTCTGCCTCTCCCCCTGCCGATCCCTTCACTGGGTGCCCACGCCCCCGAATTCATTTCAAGCTACAACCATGACCTACAAGGGTCTCCCCGACCCCCCCCCTCCCTCAAACTCTGCCCCACTTCCAAATATCTCCCCTAAAGCAATTTTCCGCTCCTCTCAGGGCCCCCTTCCTTGCTCTCTCCTTATCAGCTCCCACCAACCGTCTCCAAGACTTCTCCCCTGCTTCACCCCACTTTGGGAAATCACTGCCCCAACACACAGATCTCCTCCACTTTCACCCAAAACCCTTCAAAAAAAAAAACCGAAAACCCAAAATTTTTCAGGCTTGCCTACAACCCCCCACTAAACTTGTCCCCCTATTCCTCCACATACTTCTGCCCCTCAAACCCCTGTCTCTTTCCCCCTCCTTTTAGATTTAAGCCCTCGCGGGTGGGTCCTCTCTCCCTCTGTTTTTGCCAAAAATTGTCATTTTCACTATCATTTTACTCTTTTTATTTATTTAAATTTTGTAACCCCCCCCAAGTACAGCGCCCGGATTCAAAGGCGCTCTAAAATACTTAATAATAAATAAATAAAATAAATATAGATAATACTGGACTTTTACAAAGCCTAACAGGTCAGAGCAGATGGACATTCTTGCACATATAAAAACATGATGTCACGGCGCACATTTCCGCCGTGAAACCAAAAGGGACTTGGGGGAATCCCCCTATCAAAACAACACACCCAGGGGAGAAGCCAAGCTGAGATTTTTGGGGTGACAGCCAGCTCCTAATCAATCAAGAGTGTGTTTCCGGCCCCAAAAGGAAGGCCCAGAGGGCACCCAACCCTGCTGGGGGCGGGCTTTGGTTCTTATTTAAACTCCCTCAATTCTCTCGTCCTTGCCTGAAAAGGTTTTTCCCCTTTTTCTTCCTGTGTTTTCCCCGTTGGATTTGCCTTGATTTCTGACCTCGGGGTCGCTTCCTGACCTCGTCTTTGCCTTTGACTTTTTCTGCGCCCCGACCGTGTTTGGACCCCGGGTTGCCTTTTTACTATTTTTTTGGCTTAACATTTCTTGGATATACGTTTCCCCTACTGTGACTGACCCGGACATTGGCTTTTAGTTTTCCTGACGGCCTGCACTTAGCAGCAGAGGGGCTGTCGTCCAGTTGGGGTCTGCTGCCTAGGGCAGCACGCCAAGTAGGCAGGGACAGTGGGCTGGGTGGCAGTCAGGGACCACTGCACCTCCTCTGACGTGACACATGAGCTCTATACTCAGGGGCATAGCTAAAGACTCATGGGCCCGGGTACAAAACTTCAGTTTGGTCCCCTCTACCACCAGACAACGGCTGTGGACCACTAGTAGAATCTAGTAGAAGAAAATTAATTTTAAAAAGTGTCTGTTCCCTCTGGTCCCTTCCCAGTTTAGTTTTTGTTGGAGTTTAATTGACATATTATCTGTATTCTGTGGGCCACATTTTTAGCGCATGTCTCCACTATATAGTGACTAATACCACCATAATGTTACCGACCCAACCAGTATAGCAAGACTAAAATTACCAATAGCAACAATATACAAGAACCAAATAATAGCCCACATATCACTACTATATAGTGACTAATAACATCATACTGTTACTGACCAAATCAATATACCAAGAGCAATTATATTAATAACAATAACATACAATCACCTAATAATACCACAACATCATGACCACATATCACCACCATGAAGGATCTGAATAAAACCATCGTACTGTTACTGAATATAAACCATTACACAAAGACCACTATTACTGCCATACAGTGACAGATACCAGTGAGCACAGGCTCTGCAGACTGTATATTACTGCCATACAGTGATCATATAGTGGTACATACCAGTGTACACAGGTTCTGCAAACATAAGTGATTACAGTGCAGTTACATTTAGAGACTCACAGATGACATCTTTTCTGATGAGTCTCTCTCTTTTCTCTCTCCATCTGCTCCAGACTGGCATGACGTCTTTTCCTGACCACAATTCATCTCTGCAGAATTTACCAGACAAACATGTTAGACTCCAGACAGTGAACATTTCCCCAACTAACTATAGGCCCTCATTTGTGCCACTAGTATTTAGGAACACACCCCATATAATAGGCAACCCCCCTTCAAATTAGACAGGCAGATAGGTAGACACTTTTAGGTAGATTAGACCCTAAAAATTAGTCAGATAAGTGGTCAGACTACTCCCAAGAAGTGTCTGCCTTCTATCTGACTAATTTTTAGGGTCTAACCTACCTAAAAAGTGCATCAACACATAGGGTCCCATCAGTAGGTAGGTATTAAGGGCCCTCTCTAGTATGTAAAAATATAGGGGCCCCTCTAGTAGATAGGTGTAAAGGCCCTCTCTAGTATTTAAAAATATAGAGATCCCTCTAGTAGGTAGGTACATAGGACCCCAATGGTTACGTGGTAATGTAGGACCCATACTAGGTCGGTATATATTGCCTTCCGGTAGGTAGGTATATACTGTCCCTCAGTAGTTAGGTAGGTGTATACAGGGTATACCCCAGTAGTTTGGTAGGTGTTTATAGGGTCTCCCCCAAGTAGCTAGGAAGGTGTATATAGGGCCCCCCAGTAGCTACTAAGGT
Organism: Phyllomedusa bahiana; assembly: GCA_025379985.1. Classification (NCBI taxonomy): domain Eukaryota; kingdom Metazoa; phylum Chordata; class Amphibia; order Anura; family Hylidae; genus Phyllomedusa; species Phyllomedusa bahiana. Next base: position 17,006 of record JAODAL010037706.1, read on the forward strand.
ATATATAGGGCCACTAGTAGTTAGATACGTGAATATAGGGCCATCAGTAGTTAGTTAGGTGTATGTAGGCCCCCCAGTACTTAGGTAGGTGTATATAGGACCTCGAGTAGTTAGGTAGGTGTATATAGGATCCCTCCCAGTAGTTAGGTAGGTACATATAGGGTATCTCCCAATAGTGAGGTAGGTGTATATAGGACCCCCTCAATAGTTAGGTAAGTGTATATAGGTCCTAAAGTAGTGAGGTAGGTGTACATAGGGACCCCAGTAGTGAGGTAGGTGTATATAGGGTCCCCCTCCTAAAAATAAATGTAAAAAAAATTATACTCCCCGCTCCCCTGTTCGACCGCTGAACGTCTGACTTTGACTCTGGATTGATGATGTCACGCCACCTGCACTGGGACGCTAGTTCCGGCATCTTCTAGGCCCTAAGTCTAGCATTCGGTTAAGGGTTTAGTACAGACCTCTACAATACATGGAAACCTCTAAAGAAGCATTTATGCTATCTATCATACATGAAAAAAACTTTGAGATTTTTAGTTCACACGTTTTGATCAAAAAATGTTTAAGCCACCCTCGGCTTACAACGGGATCTCAAGGCAGGTGGTCCTACGCTATCTTTACCGCTCAATAGAGCCAAATTCAGACTTCTCATTGGGTCAACTGACCATAATCCAGAGAAAAAAATAAAAAAACACCAACCTTGCAAGCATACTGCACTGATATAACAGCCTGTGGAGGTGGGCGGGGTGCAAGAAACCAAAATGGAGGCATCCACTCCTCCCTATATAGATTAAAAGCAATATATGCCAAATACAACGTATAGTTCTGCACAAAAAAACATTTCTGAAAAAACACACTGTGAACATGGGTGCCACTGGCATGGTTGCGGCATATATATATATATATATATATATATATATACGCATACCATTACCAGTGGCACACCCCTGCTAAAAGGGCTATACAATACATGGAAACCTCTAGAGAAGCATTTATGCTATCATACATGAAAAAAACTTTGAGATTCTTAGTTCACACATTTTGATCAAAAAATGTTTAAGCCACCCCCGGCTTACAATGGGATCTCAAGTAGAGATGGGCGAATTGATTCTAACGAAGTGGACTTCGTTTAGAATTTCAGGAAAACTTTGGTTCTGAACGAAGTCGAAGTTTGGGATACTTCACGGGAACGAAGCGTGCTTTTGATTGATAAAATGGCTGCGAGCACATGGCATTACATGGGGCAAAGAACTCTGGGAGGAAGTAGGGCATAGCCTGCATGACATGTGCAGAGATGAAGCCAATCAGAGACCGGCGGGATTCTGTGACGTCACCGCACTATATAAGTCCGGGCGCGACGCTGGGAGCTCATACCGCTCTCACTGTACTGAGTAGGGAAGGTGCCGCCGCGGCTGCTTATGATAGCTGATACTAAAGAACTTATTTTTATACAGTGATTTTTGGGAGCGTGTCACAGCTTGTCTCAGAGACTGCTTCTCTTACGTTCTAATTCTGATTTTGTGGGGTATTGGAACTGAAGTCCAGTGTGCGTCCAATGCAGCTGCATATACATTTTATTCACAAAAAATGCCCCAAACAAAGTCCAACCTGAAAGTAACGATGGAATACTCCCAAAACATACAACTTACACATATAGAAAAAAAGGAAGGAGCTTAATCCACTACCAATTAATACCAAAATTATTTATTAAATAATTATAAAAAATCACATACATTTACAGAAAAAGAGATCCCATAGTTGAATACAAAGAGGCGCATAAACATTACAAACAAGTTACAAGACAGTGTATAGAAACAAATAGCGTAGTGTGAGATAGGTGAAAGATCACATGTATATGAGAGTAATACTCAGTGTAAAAATACCCTTAGTCGGTGTATATTTCTCATAAAAGACTTCATTAAGACCTATATATCACCATCTGCATATACAATTGATAAGTTATAATACAAATAGATTACCCATATTGTAGTTGAGTCCTTATACCTCCAGTCACCTCAATATACATTTTAATGCTATCTGCTCAGTTCTTCAGCACATTGAATTTCCAAGGGTTATCTAAGCCTGTTCCTGTTGTATTCATTTAAAGAAACAGCGTTTTTACAATCCAAATACCACTTAATTTTTGGTTGCTCATTTCTTTTGCGCAATTTAGATCCAGGGGTTAATTAAGTGATGTTCTGCTGTTGTGGTCACTAAAAGAAACGTTCTTTTTCACCTCCAAAGAAGAAATTTTGCCTGCAGCATAATTCATATCCGAAGGTTAATTAAGCCTGTTTGTGCTTTTATATTCAGAAAAATACACAGTGTTTTTAAACGGCACATACAAGTTAATTTTTCCTGCCCATTTGTGGACCGCAATTTATATCCAAGGGTTACCCAAGCTTCTTAGTGGGTTCATTTGGAGTCAAATACAGAGTGTCTATTTATCATGTACAGATATCTTCATCAAACAGTGTCTGTACATTTTAGAACAAACAGTATGTCAGACAGAGAGCTGGCAGGCTCTTCACCTGCGAGTGGCAGTGGCACAAACATTCCTGGAGCAGGCCCAGGTCGCAGCACAACAAGGGGACGTCGCAGCAGGGGTCACTCGGTGAGGCCACAATTGCCGGTGTCATCTTGCGGCCATGTGTTGTTCAGCAACCCCATGGTTCTTGATTATACAGAGAAAAATAGTAAAAATCTTCAGCTCACCTACTATGTTGCACAGAGAGATGGGAGATCCGGAGCCAGTCTCCTGCTACTTTCAAATGGGAAAATCTGTAAGTACTCCGGCACCTGTAGTAGTCTTCAATGGTATAAAAAACTTGTAGCTTTATTAAATTCTTTAAAAGTCCATATTAGAAGAGCCAGACATGATCAGCACAGCAAACAATTCACCGACGCGTTTCGGGAGGCGTCTCCCTTATTCATGGTGTGATGTCAGTTGTGATAACTTCCTTTATATAGTGTTCTGTTGAACACCCTATTACTTACTTAAAATATACACAAATACAATAAAAACCTTGTATGATAACAATATAAATACAAATGCAAGTATAAAAAATGATGTTGTTGTAGCTAGATTTTTAGTAGTGAAACATGATGTCATGACGCTTATTTAAGCCTAATGGAATTCTGGTATTAAGGCGGAATATCCACCATGCTTCACGGGACAAGACGAGACTTTTAACCATTAAAAATCATTTCCATCAGGAGGATTCACAACCTAATGAAACAAATTATGATGTGGAAGAATTTTCTCAGCTTACTACATCTATGGTACCACAATTTGATATGCTCTATAGCTATGAGGAAACCTGCAGCTTAGTGTCACTTCGTACATTGGAGAATGAAACTTTGTTACAGGATAAAATATCGTGTCCAGTTTTCAAAAAGAAAAATGAAACTTTCTATCCCTTGCAATCCAGACCATCTGGGCTTGATGAATTCCAAGAAAACGTCGAAAAAGAATTGAAAGAACTCTATATGGACATAAATAATGGGTTAAAACAACATAATCACAGGTTTTCTAATGTTAATAAAGGAGAACAAAAAGCCATAAAACAAATACAGGAAAATACAGATCTACTTGTGAGACCAGTAGATAAGGGAGGTGGAGTTGTGGTAATGAATGCAGGTCTGTACAAAAAATTAAATGAAACATTATTAGCAGACGTAGAGACATATCTCCCACTAGCAGGTGATCCAGGAAAGGATATCCAACACAAGTTAAGACGACTACTAGATGAGGGAATATACATGGGAGCTATCACCCAAGAATTAGCAGAGAAATTATTTGTACCATTTCCAATTGTTCCAATCCTGCACTCCCTCCCTAAAACACATAAAAATGTATTTCCTCCGCCAATGCGGGTTATTGTAAGTGGCATTGGATCAGCCACGGAAATTTTAGGCAATTGGATAGATACATTACTACAGCCCTTAGTGATCACAATACCAGGTTACATTCGTGACACAAAGAGCTTAGTGTCAGTCATGTCAAAATTAAAATGGAAAAATTGTTATTCATGGCTATCTTGTGACGTGGTTGGACTCTATCCTTCCATCCCACATGATAGAGCAGTGTCCATTTTGGAAATTTTTTTGAAAGAGCACAGTCGATATACAGACGTTATTAATGAGTTCATAGTGATGAGTGTGGAATTCTTATTGAAAAACAACTATTTCTCATTTGATGGAAAGTTTTACCTCCAGAAGAGAGGTGCATCAATGGGAGCCAAATGCTCCCCAGCACTCGCTAATATCTACATGAGTGCATGGGAGGAAGAATTTTTGTTCTCCGGTGGTTGCCCCTTCTCCTCCCACATCAGGTGGTATGGGAGGTACATTGATGACCTCCTCCTGGTGTGGGAGGGGGATGGGTTACCATCGGTGAATCTTTTTTTGGATTATATAAATCACAACGACTATAATTTAAAATTTACATCACAATGGCACATAAATACAATAGCTTTCTTAGATGTAACATTTACTGGCACGGAAGATAATCAAATCCTAGTGACACCTTACAGAAAAAGTACTGCAAAAAATTCAATATTAAAGGCAGATTCATTACATCCCAAACACATAATAAATAATATTCCATATGGTGAGTTAATACGCCTAAAACGCAATTCATCTACTAACGCAATATTTGAAGCGGAACAGGTAAAAGCAGTAGACAGATTGAGACAGAGAGGTTATACGGAAAAATCCTTAAATCATGCTATGAAAAAAGTGGCAAAAATAACTAGAGAAGATCTAGTAAAAGACAAAAGAAATACAAGAGTTACTGATAATAGAAACAGAAATATAGTATTTAGCACAACATATAGTGCAAAAATATAATAAAATTATCAGAATCATTAAAAACAATCTCCCATTTCTGTGCCGACAAGATAATATTCGAGAAATTATTAAAAACACTAAATTTATTTCAAGACGGGCACCAACACTAGGAAACTTGCTATCACCCAGCCTTTTCAAAACAGATAAAAAACCACATACTAACTGGCTTACAACCAAAGGTTTTTATAATTGTGGGAAACAACGAAGCACAACGTGCAAGTATGCACAGTGCACGAAGGTATTCTCCTCTACAGTTACAAAAGACAGGTTTAAAATATCATCATATGCGAACTGTAATACCAAAAAATATAGTATATTTAATAACGTGCACGTTATGTCAACTACAATACGTGGGCTGCAGTAGTAAGAATTTGAAAACTCGCATATGCAGACATCTTTCAGACATAAAAAAAAAAAACTCCTACCACTAACGTGTCTATGGCCTCAAAACATTTTTATGAGTGCCATGGGGGAGACACCAGCACATTTACTTGTAATGTAATTGAGGTAGTACATAAACCCTTAAGAGGAGGTGATTTACGAAAAAAAACTTTTGTCCCGTGAAGCATGGTGGATATTCCGCCTTAATACCAGAATTCCATTAAGCTTAAATAAGCGTCATGACATCATGTTTCACTAATAAAAATCTAGCTACAACAACAGCATTTTTTATATTTGCATTTGTATTTATATTGTTATCATACAAGGTTTTTATTGTTAGTATTTGTGTATATTTTAAGTAAGTAATAGGGTGTTCAACAGAACACTATATAAAGGAAGTTGTCACAACTGACATCACACCATGAATAAGGGAAACGCCTCCCGAAACGCGTCGGTGAATTGCTTGCTGTGCTGATCATGTCTGGCTGTTCTAATATGGACTTTTAAAGAATTTAATAAAGCTACAAGTTTTTTATACCATTGAAGACTACTACAGTTGCTGGAGTACTTACAGATTTTCCCATTTGAATGGTACTTGATTGGTTAACTAGGTCATCCACTTCCTAGCAGATGATATCTGACAACCCCAGCCAAGAGTCGGTAGGAACGTAAAGACAAAAACCCCTTTTAGTTGGAAGGGCCCCGGGGAGCGGGTCAGCGGCCCCTAACCTGCCCCCCTCAACCCGCCTTTTGCCCATTCTGGTTCCCCCTCACCGAAATCTATTTATGTGGCCCCTGGGCTCAGGGGCCACTATAAAAAGGCGGGGAAAAAATGAACAATTTGAGGGGGGCAGCCCAGCAGTACTTGGCAGCGAAGAAATGGGGCCAATATCCCTCTTCGGGCATTTGCTGGCAAAGTATAGATGTGGAGAGGGGGGGGGGCATGGGAGGTCATGTTGTGGGGGGCCCCAGCGTCTGCATACCAAGACGGGTTTGTTGGGGGACAGCAGTGACGTGAAAAACAAATCGATGATGTTTGTAGCCGACCTTTAACTTGGGAGCTGGGGGTGATGCAAGGGGCTTCATCATCGCCCAGGAGAAGGGGGGGCTTTCAGCTTGCGCTTTCGGGCGGGCGGCGCCCCAGCAAGTGGGTTGGGGGTTTTGTGGCCAGCAGGGGTTTAGCAGCGTGAGGTCGGGAGAAAAGTGGCCCACGGGGTAAAAAAAAAACTCGCTTCGCGGGTCCAAGAGGGGTAGCGGCACAAGGGCCCCACGAGGCAGAGGCCCGGCAGTAGTAACTAGTGCGGAGCGTTGGGGGTTAAAATCAGATTTTTCGGCGGTGTGGAAGTTTTTTGCAAAGGGAAAAACCGGGGGAGCCAAAAAATTTATATGTAAAAATCTTTTGGGCCCCAGAAATTTGAACCCGGGGCCCCGGGGGATTTTAACGTTGGCACACGGCCTTGCTAAAACACATGCAGCGTCACCATCCCTTGGCCGGGGAGAAAAAAAGGCCCCAAGATTTGGGTTTGGGGTCCATCCTCCCGCCCCCGCAACGGGAAAGAAAGCAGCCCCCAGGCCACGAAACCCTTTGCACCCAAATCAACCCCCCCCACCTCGGGCAGAAGGGACTTTTTTCTCTTTGCCTTTTATCCCCCCCGGCCCAAGATGTTTCCTGCTCCTCGCTACTCATGGCGCCAAAAAGTCTTCAACCCAGGCCCGATTGCAAAGAACAACAGAAATCCCGCCCCAAACCACCCTTAAAGGGGTGCAAAAAAGCCGTCCTTGCCCCTTTTCCAAGTTTTTGGTACTGCAGTCCCTCCCTTTCCAAATGGTGGACTCTGCACATTCAAGAATAATGGCTTGTGCCAGCGAATGGAGAGTTCCAACCGTAATTTTTTTTCCCAAAAAGGCAGTCCCAGCCTTCTAAATATGTAGAAAAAGAGGTGGGCCAGTCCTTGAGCTTTATGGGTTTGTTCCAAGGGTGCAGGCAGCGGGCGTCTGGAGCTGTAACTAGGGGTCGGGGCCCAAAACATGCCCTTTAGGACCCACTGGGTGAAGTGCTTCCTGCCCGGCACACCAACAATTGGACAGGAACCCCCGTTTTCCCCACGTTTTCAAAGCGTCCTGCCCCCAATGTCGCCTCCCCCCCCTTTCCAACCCCCAAACACTTGCTTCCACAAGTACTCCCATCATACCAATTTTAAAGGGCACAGCGGGTCACGCATTCTACACCGGCTTGCCTCGGCCGAACAAGTCACACCGGGAGGAACTCTCCGGTCATGCAGCAAGAAACGTTGTGGCTTTCTCCGCCAACTCAAATTGGGGGAACTAGGTGACGACAAAGGGAGGGGCATGTGTCCCCCTGCAGAGGAGGGGGGGTTTCCGCGCCCGCTGGGACTTTTTCAATTTTGGGTTTGGGGAAAAAGGGTTTCCTAAATCTTCCACCAAACTTCAGAAATTCTGAAAATGGCAGGAAAACTGTGCAAAGGACTTATCCATTTTACAAAACCAGGAACACCCTCCCCATTGCAGGGCAGAACGGGCCCCCCCAACACACTTGTATGCGATGTTTCCACCGTTGGAATTCCAGCCTGCACTGTTTAGACTGATGAACAGAAAAAGGCCATTAACGATTTTTGATGACCAGGCCCAAAAGGATATCCCCCGGTAACTTTTATGTTAGCCAGTGGCAGCCAGCGTGACACCCGCCGTTTTTGAGGCCATTCGAAGGCACGTTTTTGTCAGTCCCAGGATCGGGATGAATAAGTATTCACTGTTCGGGCCCCGGAACAGATGCTGAAAATCTGTCTGGGGAGGGGGGCTGGGAGTGGCGACACATCTCGCGGCCCCCATGAGTCCGTGGGGGTAAATGGAGGAGGAGGGGGACATTGGGAGCAAAGCATTGTCTGGTAAAAAGAGTGGATTTTTTACCCAAGGGGACAAGGAGGAGGGCAGGAGCAGCTGGAGGGTAGATGGAAGAGGAAGACGGGCAGATGACCCGAAGCACCTGGCAGTTTAAGTGAGATGGAGGCAGGGGCCCTCGGGGTCATTGTGCAGATGGCCGCAGCATGTGATTTGCCTGGTAGTGACGCCTAGTCACCCTGGCAGAGGGATGACTTCGGGTCCCACCCTATTGGAACCCCCCGTACCGGTCCAAAAAGGGAGCCTTTTTTTTTTGTGTGAGAGGGTCAAATCAAATACTATAGGGAAATCCCCTAATCAGTTGGCCCCTGCCCTTTTGCGGGGATCGTCCCCCCTGACAGGTCTGACCGGGGGTTTTTCACCTCCAGTTTTACTGCGTCTGTGGGGAAGGTGGGGGGTGGAGAGACCCCCGCTCCATCGACAACAAGTTTGGATCACTGATGAGCAGCTTCCTTCACCCCCTAGGAGGAGGGCGGCAGCACCAGCAGGACTGGAAGCCCTGAACCAAACAGGGGTGGCCTCTTTTGGACAGCACTCTGCCACCCCAGTTAGAAAAAATCCGCTGGACTACTGGGCAGCCAAATGGATGTGTGGGCCCCAATTGCCAGTTTGAGTGGAGAAAACTGTCCTGGCCCGGCCAGTAGTGTGGGATCAGAGCGGTGTTCGTGGGCGGGGCCCTGTTACCCCAAGGGGGAACCCCTTGTCCAAAGGGAAATGGGAATGACTGACCTTTTCAAAAGAATCAGGGTGGATCGGAAAGGGTTTCACACACCAATGCCTTAGGCGTCAGATTACACAAACCCCGGACGCCCCAACCCCCAAACGGGAGAAATGAGGGTTTGGGGTTTAAACTACCTGCCTGATCCAAAACATCTGCTGACAGTATCTCCCCGGGGCCCTTTCCACCAATTTACCCCGGGACTGGTTTTTGCCAAAAAACCTCCACCCTTTTATCATTGTGCCACTCTATGACCCATGCTGGTGCTGCTGTTTTTGGAACCCCTGGGCATCCCCCGCCCCTGCCTTGTGCCACTCTCTGACCCCATGCTGTTGCTGCCCTCACCTTTAAATCTCTGTCATTGGGGCCACTCTGTTTTGGGCCATTACGTTTTGCCACCTCCGAATTTGTCCCTTGTGCCAAAAGTCTGACCTCATGCTGCTGCGTGGGTGCTGCCCCTCACCCCCACAAGAGTTTTTTTGTTTCCACTCGGGGGCCTACTCCCGTGTTTTCCACCTCCACAAAATTTTATTGTGCCACTCTCTGACCTCAGCCTGCGCTGCCGTGACCTCCACCCTCTGTCATTGTGCTACTTTGTGGTCTACCCACTGTTTTTTTCCCAAACCCCCAAAATGCATTGGGGCCCCCCTGCCCGACCTCATTCTGCTGCTGTGGATGCTGCTGTGACAGCCAAAACTCCCGTATTGTGCCACTGTCTGACCTCAAAGCTGCTGCTGTGGCCTTTGCCTTTACCTACACACTCTGTCATTGTGCCCCCTGTCTGACCTCATGCTGCTGCTTGCCGTCACCCCCACTCTCTTTGATTGTGCCACTCTGTGGCCCCCACTAATGTTTTGCCACCTTTCCCGAATGTCCCTTTTGCCCGTCTGACCCTCAAAGCTGCTGCTTTTGGCGCTGGGCCCTGCCCCCCCCACTGTGTCATTGTGCCAAATTGTGGCCTACTCCTTTTGTTTGAAAACCCCCACAATTCCCTTGGGGCCACTCTTGACCTCATGTTTCTGCTGCCCCTGACCTCCACTTCGTCATTGGGGCTTAAATCTGTGGTCTACTACTGTTTTTTCCACCTCCAGAATGTCATTTTTGCCACTGCCGACCTCATGCTGTGCTGTGGATGCTGCTTTGACAGGGGCCCCCTCTGTCATTGTGCCAATATCTGACCTCATGCTGCTGCTGTGGCTGTTGCCCCGGGGCCCACACACTCTGCCCTTGTGCCACTGTCTGACCTCATCTGCTGCTGCCGTTTACCTCCCCTCTCTTTGTTGTTTCCACTCTGTGCCTACTACTGTTTTTTCCCCCCCAGAAAAGTCATTGTTGGGCCCTGTTTTGACCTCATTTCTGTGCCGTGGCTGCTGCCGTGCCCTCCACACTGTGTCATTGTGCCACTCTGTTGGGCCCACTACTGTTTTGCCAAACCTTTCCCGAATGTATTGGCCACTGCTGAAACCCCCAAAGCTGCTGCCGTGGGTGTTGCCATTAAACCCACCCCACTGTGTCATTGGCCACTCTATGGCCCCACTCCTGTTTTTGCCCCCCTCCCAAAAGCTCTTTTGCCAAATCTCTGACCTCATGTCTGTGGGTGCTGCCCCCACCTCCACACTCTGTCATTGTGCCAAATGTCTGACCTCATTTCTTTCTGCTGTGGGGTGTTTTCCGTGACCTTTCACCCCCTCTTTTTCATTGTGCCCAAAAGTTGACCCCCATGCTGTTTCTGCCCTCACCTCCCACTCTCTTTGATTTTGCCCCTCGTTTGGGTACTACTGTTTTGCCACCTCCAGAATGGGCATTGTGCCCCTGCTGACCTCATGCTGCGCTGGGCTGCTGCCGTCCCTCCAAAACTGTTTTCATTTGCCAAATCTCTGACCTCATGCTGCTCCTCCGGGCACCTCCCACCCGTGTCATTGTGCCACTCTGTGGGGCCCACTAAATGTTTTTTTCCACCTCCAGAATTTCTTTTTGTGCCCTCTCGACCTCATGCTGTGTGGCTTTCTGCCCTCCCCCTCCCCCACTCTGTCCCCTTTAGTTGCCCCCTGACTTTTCCCGTTGTTTTTTTTTCCCGCTTTTGCTGCCCCCGGGCTTTTTCAGGTAAAATTTCCCGGGTTCAGTTTTTTTGGGCAGGGGTTTTTCCCCCTTAAAAACCCCGGGAAATTTTTTTAGTAAAAACGTTTTTAAAAAGCACGGGGAGTCATCTCGTGTCCCTACTAAAAAAAAACAACCATTTTATGAAGAAAAAAAACCAAGCTCCCCCCTTTCCCTATTTTAAAACATGGCACAAACGTTCTTTCAGCACCCTGCAGGCCCCTGTGAGCCTGGGAAAAAGCTTTTTTTTTAACGCAATTCGGTCCCGAAGGGTAATTCAAACCAAAAAAATTTTGGTGGGAAAAAAAATTCCCCGGCAAATTTCACCCGGAATGGGAATTTTTTTGGGGAACCCCCTTTAAACCAAAAACCCCAAAACCTCAAACCCGGGGGGGTTCCTCCCCAAAAATTTTACCCTTTTCCAAATAACCCCAAAAAGCCCTTTTTCTTTTAAAACCCAAACCAAAACCCCCCCCTAACCCCCCTAAAGAGAAAATAAAAACCCCAACCACAACCATACCCCCCGAAAAACTTTTTGGGGGTGGGCGGGGTCCCATGAAACCAAAAAAAAAGGCACCCCTTTCCCCCCTTTATAAAAAATTTAAAAAAGCAAAAATAGGGCCAAAAACCAAACTATAGTTCGCTTAAAATTTTTTAAACAAAACGTGTAACTAAAACTAAAACGTTTTTTTCCCATGTAAAAAAAACCCCTCAGCTCGATGACATTATTACATCTCACCACTGCCTCCAGTGGCTGAACGGCCAGGATGAGTGTATCTTGCCCGTTCAGTCACTGCCTGCCTGCATCGTCTATGTGCCCCAGAGATGCAGCTGTGTGGCGAGGCGGGCCTGTGGGCTCCACTGGCTTAGTTGCCCGGTCCAGGTGCAACCCCTGTAGCTAAGCCACTGTCTATACTTGAGGATTTTACTCACGGTACTGTCGTCTTCCACACTGGTTACTTGGTTAGATCCTTATAGTGCTATCATCAGCCAACCCCCCATAAAAAGAAAAAATCCATAGGGGCCCTTTCCTGTACAGCCCCGGGAAACGCCCCAAAAAGAATTCCCACATCCTGGGAAGGCTAAACCCCCTTTTGGGCCCTTATTGAAATTCTGACACGTTTCCCCGTATCAAATACTGTTCCTCAGGGGACACCAATCATTCCACAAAAGTAAAATTTAAAATGATTGTGTGGAAATTTTTTAAAAATGAATCCCCTATAAAAGAGCCCCCGCTTTATTTCTAAATGTCTTAAAAAAAATGTTTAAACCCTTTAACATTGTTTGCTTGATGTTACCCGTTTTTTTCCCAAAATTTTAAAACTATCAAAACAAAAAAAACTTTTTTTTTTTTTTTTAAAATAATTGGGAAAACAGATTAAACTATAGCAATTGAAACCAAAATTTTTGGGATTAATTTTCCCAAAAAACCCAAAAAACTGGAGTATATCTCTTGCAGCACAGTTCTAAATACTTAAAAGCAGGGGTAAATGTGGAAAAAATATATGGAACCTTTTTTCTACTTTGGGTAAAAGTTTTTGGGCCTTTTTTTTTTCCCCAAAACGACAACCAGGTTTCAGGTAAAGCACTTTTAACTTATCTGCCTTTTCCCAAGCAGTAAGAAACCTATTTTTGCTGCCCCTCCATTCAAAAATGTGTGGGAACACGGTTTTTTGGTGGGGAAATTTGCCTCCAGAACGCCCCCCAATCCTAAGGGGGCCCCAAAATAAAAAAAAGTGCCGCGGGGGGTGAAAAATGCGCCTATTTTAGAGTCCCCCCTGCTAAAAACACTAAGAACGTGCGCAACAGTTTTTTTGGGCTGAAAGGAAAATCAAAATTTACTGGCCCCACCCCGTACATCCCATTTTCGCCATTTAAATGGACACTTTTTTATTGCTCAACAAAGGGATGCGGGGTATTAAGGTTTTCCCCCCAGGTTTTTGTCAAGAAAAAAAGAAAAACCTTTGTGGGCCCTCTTTCCGGGAAAAACCTCTTTAAAGACTGCTTCAGCGGCCCCTGCCTCTCTTCATCGGTGGGGGACCGTTTTTGGTAAATAGCTTCCCTTTTCCCAGGGAAACGAAAACAAACTTATAACTTAAAATAAAAAACGCAATCTTTTTTGGGGTTTTTTACTTTTTTTCCCAAATAAAGAAAGCCCCCCAAACCAAAAGGGTTTTAAAACAATGACAAAAGAAATGCTCCTGAGAAAGAATGGATGGAAAAACTATGAAACCCACCCATCAGGGGAAACAAAGTTAGACAACAGTGTCTAAAGATGCACCAGATTTAACAAGTAACTTAAACCAGAAAAATTTTGACGCCCATTGATCATTTGACTAAACGATGTCTAAACTAAGCCCATTTTTTAGAAAATGTCCCTCAAAAATGCACTATAAATTTTTTATTTTTCTTAAAATACTTAAAACAAAGGGGTATTTCACAATGCTAAGAATCATGAAATACAAAGTATTAACAAAAATTGGGGGTTTTGTAAAAAATTTATTATTAAAATTTTGCTCAAACGTTTGGAAGAAAAATTGGGGAAGGCCCATAAAAAATTTGACGTTTCCCAAAAGAGTGGGGTTTTTAAAAGGGGGCATACTTAGTTTTGTAAACGATGGTGACAGGGGTTCTAAAACCCCTTTCTTCTTTGAAATTTTTAAGTATTTTTTATCTAAAAAGGTCTAAATTTACCTTTGTTTCTGTTAAATCCTGATGAATTTGTTGGTGCTAAAATAAAAAAATGTTTTAAATTTATTATTTATTTTTAAGTTTTAAAATAAAAAATTATACGGGCTTTTTTTATGTTTTTTAGTAGTGGAGCATTTACATAAAACCCAAAGGGAAGCATGTACAAAAATGTAGTAAAAACTATATAATATCCCTGGCAAAATTTTATAAAATATATAAACAACTATATTAATCATATCTTTACTATCTGACACAATTTGACTCATATGTGTACAGAAGCGTGAACACAGGAAGGAAGCTGGGTTAAATTTTCATGTTAAATTCATTTCTATCTCAAAAACAGTGACCCAGCAGAAACTACAACAAGCATTCAAGATGACAGCAGATCAAATCAAAGGAACAGATAAATCCACGGGCTTAAAGGGCCAAAACATTTTTTTCTATTTTGGGGCCCTATTTCATTTGGTGGGGGTGATTTTTTTTCCCCCCTTTTAAACCTTTTCCCATATAAAAAATTTTTTTTTTTAATCAGTTTGGGGAAAAAAACCAGAAATTTAAAAAAAAATTTCTAAACATCAAATAAAGACTTTTTTATGTTTGCAATAAATCACTTAATCATTGTAGAGACTTTAATTTAACCTCACCATTTTTTGTTTATTTTATCTTAAAAAAATAAAGTTAAATTTTGTTTACGGGCTTTATACCCAAAAAATTACTTTTAGTGGGTTTTTTTTCCACTTTCATTACTATGGCAGCCTATCTTGTCTATTTTAAACTTGAAAATTTAAATTAAAGTTTTCCAAGCCCCCAAAAAATGTGTTTTTTGGAAAGTTTGGCTTTTCCCAAATAAACTTTTCTTTGTGATTGTCAACCTTGTCAATGCCAACCAGAAAATGGGCAGTATAATAACTTCTATTCTATGTAAAGTCATTGCTGAGATACTATATCAGAAAAGTAGACAGTTTGTACAGTAATACTTATCACATTTACACCTGCCCTATTCAGGAAGCTGGATATAGACCGTCTTTTCCACATGGCTATATGCCTAATATTAGAAGTTTCTTGGCAGTGAAACAGAATATATTATTGGAAACTGTATATTCAGTTTATTTGCCTAATTAATGCATCCACATTTATTGTAATAAGAAAATATCTGAGGAAAAGCACAGGATATGGGGACACTGGGGAAATAAATATAGATCACTGCCCTGCCTAGGAGTATTTTTATGCATATAAAGTGGAAAGAAAACCCTCAGAGATACCATCTTTCTAGGAACAGAAGTATCAGAAAATCTGTACTGTAGGTAAACAGTTTTTTGAAAAAAATCCCGAAAAGTGCCAAGATCAAAAACAAACTTTTTAAGCCTTTTTGGCCCGGCTTCACCGGGCTTATTTGCGGGGGGTAATACGCCCCGCAATTTTCGCCGTGTGGATGGGGGCGGGGCCCGGGGGGGTGGGGAGCGGGGGGCCGGGGGACCGTCGCCGGCCCCCAAAACTTTTATTGCCAGCGGGGCCCTATACACCGCAAGTAAACCCCATGTCACTTATCTCCCCCCCCCAACCCCTAAATTTGCCCCGCAGGGAAGGAAAAAATAATTCCCCTAGTTTTCTTTTGAGAACTGTGGATTACCCCTAATTTAAATGGGGTTTATTCCAGGGCCCAAAATTCCCCCCTACGCGGGGGTAATTACGGGCTGAAAAACTCCCATTTTAAGCCGTGTGAACATAGCCTTATAGACAAATAATAATTTTAAAAAGTCATAAATAAGATAAATATAAACAAGTAATAAATAAGATAAACATAAACATTGATGCTACTTATATATTTAAAAATTTTTACCTCAAAATTTTGGGAAAAAAAAATACTTATTTTTGAGTCCTGGGTTACCCCAAAGGCCCTTTAAAGGGACTGATTTGGGGAGCCTACCCTATAGCTACATATAAATGTTGCCTTGTGATTTTTAGGTCTTGTGCATATAAATAGTTGCATTATTGCATACAATACAATATGTAAAGCAGACTGTATTGTATACTGCACTATATCAGTACAAGCTTTCGCTAAGCAATTACAAGAGGGCTTTAGGTTGAAAATTCAGCCTGCCAGTGTCAGTTAGCACCGCTGTGCAAGAAAAAACCTAATTCTCGAGGTTCCTAGGGGTCCTTGCTGATTAGAAACTGATAGTGTAACCTAGCATAGCAATATGCCATTACTTCCTGTGGTGAGAACAATTTTGAGATGAGTTAAGGATTTTAACTGGTTTTTGGTGCAGATTGCACATTTGAATTGAAGACAAATCGCAATAAAATGCATGTGGATAGATTTATAGAGCAGGACAGGTTCTGTGTTACAGTTTTGACTAATTTGAATTAATATGAATATTTTTAGTTCAGAAACTACTAGAAAAGATGTTGAATCTAAATATACCTCCATGGCTCACAAGTTTTTGGGAAAACAAACTACAACCAGCAAGGTCCAAATGGGTTTGCAGGGAGTAATAGTTTCTCAATAAATGATCAGAGGGAAAAAAAAGCTTTCAGTGTAAAAAGGTTTGCCGGCGGTTGTTAGAGAGATATTTTCAAGGACCCTAACCCTAGGAACCTCACCTATCAAAAGAATTGTGACACTCTAAACCCTATTCACCTAAGCTTGGCTATGGCATTCCCTATATACCTTTCACTGAAGTGTATGATGAATAAACAGAGTTTAGATCCCCAGACTCTTGTTGATAAGTTAGCAAAGATCCTAAGATGTTAATAGCCCTTTAGGAGGATTCTTTGGGAAACTGCCAACGGGTCCTGTAGTCTGCAAGTGCAGGACATGATGGGAGTTATAATGTTCCCACATACAGGAGGAGAATACACAGTCCAGTCCCATTATTATGACCACTTCCTACTTACGATGTTGACCGCATGTAGCTCAGGAAGGAAGTCACGAGCTGGCTGCACAGATGTTCCTCATTGCTGTCATGGGTAAAAGAGACGATTTATCAAAGTAGAAAAATGGGGATGATAATTGATTTTGGGCCAACGGCGGCAGTATTTCTGAAACTAGAGAATGTATTTATCTAGTTTTTTTTCTGCAGCCTGCTACCTGAACTTGACCAGGTGACCTTGCCTCCTGAGGTCTGGCCAATGCAATCACTTCTCTGTCTCCACTCTCTACAAGATGTGAGAGGGCAGCAGGTAGTCGCAGCATGGACCTTTTAAAAGGGGAGAAGGGGACACCTATCATGTCATACCAGTTATATGTCCATGTAATAAACTGGTTGTTTATTATTTACATTCCAGTTACCCACATTTGCACTTTATCCATTTAAGACAGAAAAAGTTTTATTTTGTTGTACGCATATATTTCACACAAGGAACGCTCTGATTATCTGATGTTAACAGCTCAGATCAGTTTATGCATTTACTTATTAGAATGTACTGACATAAAGGATGATTAAATTGAATAAATTTTCCATAACAACTCATCTGCTTTTATTACCCATTTTAGCTAAGTATGAAAGCTTTGCGCGTGATTTATTCATTTACTACATTTTCCATTGCAATTACTAGAATAAAATTAGATAATTGATATTAACTTGCTTTTAACACTAATAATGCATTTGTTCAATGTTGGTGTTCCAAAAGTCGGAAGTACAATAGAAACAATGAGTGATAAATATTTTGATATAATGAAGTTGGACTTTTTTCAGAATTCTTTTTTAAAATTGTCAAATTTCTAAAAAGAAGGACTAGAATTGCTATACGTTGCTAAAATTCTCAGTATACACACATATATCGTACATATAACTTTACGATACTCTTAAACTGATCATGTAAATATAAAGGTAATGGAAATAGGGGAATTTTTTTCTCTATGCAGAGGCCATCGGTTGTGAAATAGAGTCTTAAAATTGAAGTCATGGTTTTTCGAAATAAAAAAAAAATATATGAAAGCTAGTTCCCGTCAAAAAGGGAGTATGCTGCCTCTTTAATGCAAGCAATAAAAACAAGAAATGATCAGCACATTCATAACAATCTTAAAGAAAATGGTGTGGGTGCAAATGATGTACCCACAAAAACTTATCAGCAGTACTATACAAATGCTAAGAGAGTCAAACAATGAGTATTTGAATCATTTCAAAATGCATTTCTGTTACTTCTAGGATAAATGAAAATTTGAGGTTCTGAATTTTTGATCAAAACTGTGAGGTCACATCCACCAACGACAAAGTGACCTCAGTTCAGATGGGGATCTACACTATAACATTCTCACCTCGCTCGGTGCCTTCGCAGGCCTCCTGCTTTAATTTTATGGAGGTCTGAGTAGACACCAAGCAAAGTGAGAATGTAATAGTGTAGGTCCCCATCTGAAGTGAGATCTCCTTGTCATCAGTGGATGAATCCTCATAGTTTTGATCAAAAAATGTACAAGCTGCTGATGCGTTTTTGTGTTTGCATTTAATGCAAACTATGTCACTACCTTTCATTTAACACCTTCAAGCAGCACATCATAACTATGCACTATGGTTTCAGGTATTTTTTCACACCCAAATATAAAGTTATGTTGTGTAGTTGGTGTTGGCTCAGCAGCTGTGCCTTTACCTTCCACAGTAGGTGTCAGCCCCTTAGATTCCATGGTCAATAAGACAATGACATTTAATGAGTTTAACAGAGAAAAGGGGCTTTCTCTGCTACTTGTTTTTTTTTTTTACTGTATAACACCCTTCAACATCATTAAAAAATTCCAAATTGCTATTTTTCTTAATAAATCTACCTAAAAAAAAATTAACCAAAGCTATATAATTACTTTTGTACAGTATATGACAAAATGGTATAACTGAAGACTATAACTTGTTCCACAAAAAACAAGAAACTCATGAGTAGTGTTGAAGCGATTGCGTTGCTATCGAAGATCGAATCGATAGTCGATAGTCGGACCGCTATCGATAAGTTTTTCGATAGTGGCATCGATTATGCGTGATGACCATTAAGTCTATGGAGAGGCAACAACACCTTCATGTATTATCCCCAAACAAGGGCGGGAGGAAGCTGAAATTAACATCCACAACAGTCAAATGGATACATGCTACATCTTAGGCAACACACTAGGTTATAAAAGGTCCACAGAATAAAAGTCACAGACCATTTACTATCCCTGGCTTGTACCACAGCCTGACCCGTAAACCTGCATCACCCACCAAATTAAAAATGCCAAGAAGGCAGTAATGAGTTAACCATCATGTTACTTGAACTGGAATTGAATATCCCTGTCCTGGAACCGCAGCATGAGCCCAAACCTGCATGACCCCCACATTTAAAAAGTGCCGCAAAAAGGAGTCTTTTCAAACCACCATTTAGTTGAACTGGACATTTGACTATACCGTCCTGGGCCACAGCATGAGCCCACAACCTGCATGACCCCCACAAATAAAAAGAGCCGGAAAAAGGAGACTTTCACCACCATTCTTAGTTTTCACTGGACATTGACTATACCTCTGTCCTGGCCACAGCATAAGCCCCAAACCTGCATGGACCCCCCACATTTAAAAAGTGCCGAAAAAGGAGTCTTTCAATCACCATTTTTAGTTTCCCTGGACATTGACTATACCTGTCCCTGGTCCACAAGCATGAGCCCCAAACCTGCATGACCCTCATTTAAAAAGTGCCGCAAAAAGGATCTTTCGACCACCATTTTAGTTGTCACTGGACATTGACTATACCTGTCTGGCCACACATGAGCCCCAAACCGCATGAAACCCCCACATTTAAAAAGTGCGGAAAAGGAGTCCTTTCCAACCACCTTTTTAGTTTTCACCTGGACATACCCTATACCTGTCCCTGGGCCACAGCATAAGCCCCCAAACCTGCTGAACCCCCACATTTAAAAAGTCCGGAAAAAGGAGTCTTTCAACCACCATTTTAGTTTTCACTGGACATTGACTATACCTGTCCTGGGCCACAGCATTAGCCCCCAACCTGCATACCCCCACATTTAAAAAGTGCCGAAAAGGAGTCTTTTCAAACCCACCATTTTAGTTTCACTGGACATTGACAATACCTTCCTGGGCCACACAGCATGACCAGGCCGATTACAGTGGGTGCGGTGAAGCCCAGGCTGCGTCCGTCATCTATTAACACGCAGGTAAAATGCCCGATGAACGCAGCAACGAAAAAACTGTCGTGCTGAACGCAGATGCGGAGCGAAGTGTGAGAACTCCAACCTTCCTCTGTACACAGTCAATACCTGGTAGCGCTTGCCCCTCCGTATGAGTGTGGACCAATTGGCTTCACTTGAAATACTGGTGGGATACACGCATCCTGGGGGGGTTACACTTACACCCCAGGTGCCCCTTTATCTTGGCATTCTTTTTCTCATTTTACTCAACGTGCTGGAGGAAATGGACTTCTGTACTTTGTTCTCTGTCCCCCGGCTCCATACTCCATGTCCTCTGAATAAACCTACATTGGTCAAGTTTCCTTCCCTGTACCCTCCCCTTGTACAATTCAGAGGAATTTTTTTAACAGCTATTTTTGTACATGCAAGTTTTTAGTAGTTTAATTCTTCTAGAATCCACATTTTTAAAATAGGATGGAATCCCACCATGCTTTGTTTCTCTTTATTTAATTGTATAAATGGTTGTCCTCAATACAGGGATTGATAGTTTCTATGTTAAAAGATCTTGCAAAAACAAGTCATTTTGGCAATATGGTGTCCATTAACATGTCCTACCTATTCTATTTCTGACACACCATCACCCTTGAGCCACTCCGACAATTGTGAAGACAAATGTCCCGGTTGAAACAACATTTTATAGAATAGACCTGTGGTATAGCTGCATTCACAGCAAAATGCCCCCTAAAATTCAAAGCATGGACCCTTGAGCCACTTTGGACAATTGGAAGAACAAATGTCCTGTTTAGACACAACATTTTTTAGAATAGGACCTGTAGTTATAGCTGCATGTCCAGCAAAATGCCCCCAAAAATTCAAAGCATGACCCTTGAGCCACTTTGGTCAATTGTGAAGAACAAATGTCTGTTAGAAACAATTTTATTTTTTATAATAGTGACCTTATGTAGTGCTCGCATTCAAAGCAGCATGACCCAAAAATTATAAAAATGACTTCTCAGCCACTGTTAAAAAGTTGTGAGGAGAAATTGCACTTAGAACCACATTTCTGTTACAAAGGACCATGAATCTAGTGCTGTATCTCACAGCTACATGACCCCATAAAATTATAAATATGACTTCACAGCCACTATAAAAATTGTGAGGAAAACCACTTTAGAAGCCACATTTCTGTTCCAACAGACCATAATTATACTGTATCTCACAGCAACATGACCCCAAAAAAATTATAAAGATGACTTCTCTCAGCCACTATTAAAATTGTGAGGGGAGAAGATGGCCACTTAAAGTCACATTTCCTGTTTCCAAGGAACCATGATTTTTGCTGTATCTCACAGCAACATGACCTCAAAACCATTGACAAATGCGAAAAACTTCTTAAGATAAAGTGAGTTAAATGGAATACGGAGTTGTCATGAAACCTTGCTGACTTTTACACTCCTACAGCAAAAACTAGCAAATGAACTGATGGACAAGAAGAATAAAAATTGCAGTAAGAAATGATCATTTTAAAAAAAAGTTTTTCAAGAGGACCCATTTCTGTTTTGAAAAGGGAATGTTGAAGTAGACTGGCACTAATCGTGACCTCGCAATTGGGCCACAACATCATCAGAGATCCATTGGCCTGATTCATCTTGATGAAAGTCAACCGATCCACATTATCTGGAGGAAAGCCGGATGCTTTTGTCTGTAATGACTCCTCCAGCTGTGCTAAGGTCCGCTCAGATAGGACGCTGGCTGCTGGCAGGACATCACCTCTAAGGCGTACGAGCCAGCTCGGGCCATTCCGTCCCAGTTTGGATACCCAGAAGTCTATTGGGTCCGGAACCACATGCAAAAACAATCGGTGTTGAACGCAGAGAGTCCGGCACCATGATCTTAACGATCTCTGTGTGTTGGGATGTGGTGCCCTGCATTGCATGCTTGGGAGGTGGTAAACAAAGATTGCCAGAGGTCACCCATTAGGCTTCTGCCACCTTGCCTGCTCTCCCGCTACCCCCTACTTGGCACCTCTCTGTCACGTGGGGCTGATGTTTTTCCCCGATTTTTTGGAAAAACTAAGCAGACCAACAGATGTCTCCATTGATCAATCACAAGGTCCCCCTTTTTCCCTCTTTTACTCTCTTTTTTGGGGGTGGAAGGAAAGTGCTGATTTTTTTTTGTCCCGGGGGTCCAGAGGGGGCCCCCCTAATGTTGTTCATTTTGAGGGCCCTTTAAAACGGGGATCATTTTGGGGGAAAAGGGGTTTTGGGGAAGGGACCTTTGATTTCCCCAACCTCGGGGTCGAGGGCACTACAAACTGTCTTCCCATCTTCCTCCCCCGCCTAAAATTCGCCCCAACCTTTTTTCCAAGGCGGGGCCCGGGGAACATCGGTGTCTAGGAACCCCCCCCCTCCTCCCCTCCCCTCCTCCCCCCACCTCCGCACAGCTTTAACACAGCCTACTTGCCTAATGAACACCCAAAGTGAGCCCACCTTTCACTACTCTGGGCCCCGACCCCTGCCTAATGAAACCGATAAATTTTGAAACTGTCGGGGTGTGATTTTACGGGGAAAAGGCTCCGGCCGCATCTGTTTCCGCTCCCCCCGTCCGGCGGGGCCTTTTTTTTCAGATGTCCAACATCGTTTCCAGAACAAACACCCAATGCTCATGCTACAAGGGGATTGTCCGCACTGCCATTTGGTGGCTTCTTCAAAACTGGCAAAGGGGGTGCAAGCTCTTTACCTCCTCCCACTTTTTCCGGTGGTTCAACAAACCCCCCGGGGCCTACCGCGCTGTCAGGCCCTTGTCACTTCGTACTGCGAATGGGTTGCCTGCTGCCACAATCGCTGGAGCAGTGAGGGGGGGAATTTCCCGCGTGTTTTCCACGCAACAATGAAGGTTGACGGGGGGGCCGAGCTACGCTGCAACGCAGCCAGCGGGGGAAAACAGGGGGCGAACCCGGGAAATGCAACTCAACCCGAACCTTCTTCACGGGAGTCCAACCCGGGGAGCCTTTTTAAATTTCTGGCCAAGGTTTATGCATGTGCCAGCAAGGGGTGTGCTCCACCTACCTCTTAAGGGGGGGGCCCCGGGAATTTCGCCCTTATCCACCCACCTTGCCCGGGACAAGGTTCTTGTCACCCACCAGCCTCGGCTCGTTGCTTTAACCTCCACACTCCGCCTGTGTTGGACGTCCCCAAGGGAGATTAAATTTTAACACGGCCTGTGTCTCGGGGACGGAAGCCACCGGGCTTGGGGAAAAAGCCCTGCACCATCCCTGCGGTTTTGAAGAGCGTGGCCCCCTGAAGCCACCGTCACCCCCA